>RYFJ01000449.1:0-233798 GCA_003991445.1 Oryza meyeriana var. granulata
TCCCAGCGTCGCGTTACGCAGCATGAGTCTGAACCGTCGGAGAACCCACCGGTGTGGTCGTATAAATTTGTGTTCGCCCGGAATCTGCTGTTGACTGCTGACAGCAGCAGCTTTGTGTGACATCCATCCGCCTTGAATCTTACGAAGTCGGGGGGCCTAGTGATCGGCCCCAGGCTGGAGAGTGTATCCAGCAGAGATTGCGGCGCCACAAACGTATCGTCTGTGGCGGACGAAGACTCGTGGCTCGCCAATCTTGGTTATGGAGGATCTGTATAAGCTGATGCGGACTCACCAGGCCTGGCGTTTTTAGCTCGTTTTCATTGCGGGCCTCGCGGTCTGGGCCTCCTCTTGTCGTAGATCGCGACGCCGAAACCGCCTCCTGCGTTGCTCTCTGGGAGAGTCGGTGTACCTCAGAGGTGGTTTGAAGCCAGTGGAAGATCTCGGCGGGAGAGGAGGAGCTTTGCCATACCGGATCCGTATTAGAGTCCGATAGGCCCGTGCTCGAACCGCTATACTGACTTAGTGTCGGACACCGAGTAGTTATCGGAAGTGAGAACGACTCCGACCTCTCTAAGATCCAATCTGAACGGCGCTTAGGCCGGTTCCAAACTGAATTGCTAGAGATCGGGTCTGGCTGCGGAGATTTGATGCGCAGCAGTCCCGGAGCAGTGGAGGAATTGACGACCTCTCCTTTCCCGCCCAACCCGGCTGGCTCGAGGCCCTAGCGGGCAACTGGACGATCGAAGGAAAGGGTTGTCGATGTCTTGGCGATGTGAAGGACTGCCGCAAGTCATATTAAATAAAAGCAGGGAAAGGAGATTCGACGTCTATGTGAGCCGGACTGGTGCAAGGGTGGCTAGTTCCTCAGCTGGCAAGGAATCGGATCTGCCTCAGCCAATGGTGAGGTTGCCGGTGGTAGGCAATGAAGTCTAAGCTCCCGAAGGTAATTGCATCTTCCGGGGGAACTTGTTGCTGTTGACTTGTTGATTGAATCCATCGAATCTTCTGTGAGGAATTTTTGCCGGACCCCTACCTGGTGCGCCAACTGTCGTGCTTTTGCACGGATAAACTATGGGCTACCCGGCGAGGGGGAATTCGGTGGATTGCTAGAGGAACACAGAAGGTTATACTGGTTCAGGCCCTCGATGTGAGGTAAACCCGACCGTCCAGTCTGAGGGTTATTCCTCTTGAGGTGTGATGATGTGATCTTTGTTGTCCTTTGCCCTGAGGGCGGGCCCTGCCTCCCTTTAATACTACGAGCAGGGTACATCTGCATAAGGATCCCAGCGGAGACGACCAGGATTCCTTTCGAAGAGATAGAACTCCTATCGTCACAAGACAGTGCTTTCTTATTATACAAGCATAGCCTGCTAGCTGCTATCTTACTCTAAATTACATGTTCCGGCCCACCTCTATCCGAGTGGCCATGTAACTAGTAATGAGTTACCCGCGGAACCCATGGCCTCACAGATTTCAAAGGAAGGATTGATATAGATTCTCTTCATTTCACTCCGGAGTTGGGATAACCCGCCTCCCCAATTACCTTGGACCTTGCTCTTGGAGGACTGGGCTTGATGTGAACCAATACCTGAAAAGTTCAAGATGAAGTTCCACACACAAGAAAACACTCGCAAAGAGTAACAAAAATAGAAAATCTGCAAGACTTATTGGGATTCAAGTTCCACCAACTCCAGTCCGTATAGAAGGCAAGAAGACGGCGGAGGAAGTCAGTAGACAGGAAGAAATAGACCACGCGTCGAAAAAAAGGACGAAAACAACCGTCTCATGGATTGCGGGCCCGGAGCCAATTCACCTCTGCCAGGCCAATGATGATATCGCGACTTTACACCGTCAGAGGACTTTCCAAGTTCTCTTAGCTGGATCCGACCATAGTCCAAAGTTGGCCACGCCTCTTCCAATGCCCCCAACCAAATCTGAAGCCCTCGCATGGTTGGAATGAGGAAATAGGGGAAAAAGGTCTTGGGTTATGGAACGGATGAAATGAAAGTGGAATCGCTCGAGTTTCAAGGGGAATGGCAAAGCCAATGCGTAACCCTAGCAAACGGGAAGGCGAAATTTCGGCGGAGACTGGAAGATGAAACAATTGGTGGATTGGAGAAGATGAAAGACATCTTTTCTCTCTCTTCCCCGCCTTTTTAGAGCCATTTCCGATCTTGGGCTTGGGCATTACAACAGTCGGTTATGGCACCAACTATGAGTTTCTACAGTACAACGCTCAATGTGGGCCACCGCTACTGTGATAAAATCGCAGTGCTTGGTGCTACCAACAGGAACCCGATGAGGTTAAACAGAATATGCTTCATGAAGCCTAATTGCTGACCGTTGTTTGGGTATCTGTCTTAACCACCGGTATTTAGGATATATCTTTATAAGATCATAAGTGGTCTTCATCAAAATTCGGGATGGTAGGTATTCTCAAGTACACCTGACCATGCAAGGATTTAATTTCATAAAGTTACTCGGCCTACATGCTTGGCCACCATTGCCATGAGCAACCATTATTCCAAGTCTACATCGAGTGCTGAAGAGTCTAACTCCGAGTAGTGCACTACTCCGAAAAGACTAATTAAATATTTCTTCCAGCTGACATGAGGCTGAGGAAGTCTAACTTCCGGTGGGACACACTCGGAAAGATATAAACGACCATATCCAGCTGAGTTGAAAAGCCAATACGAGTGGCATGCTACTCAGCAAAGACTTATAAATCATTTCCGGTTGCATGATACTGAAGAGGTCTCATATACCAGTAGTATACTGCTCGGGAAACTACAAGATTAAAGATCTTTGACTTTATGTTTAATTGTTTCACAATTAAGCACAAAGTCGGGGGCTACACCAATAGTGCGCCTATTTCGGCGCACATACATCCATTCTACATGGAGCCCTTGATAGCCTCGCTGCTAGGCTAACATGAATAGGGACTCGAGAAGAGGAAGCACTCGGACACAAAAGACTACCGGACAATGCAACACTCGGGCGCACTTCACCGTGGAGGATGAGCACTCATGGCATCACTGTTACTCAACTATTGAAGGGTCTCAGGGGCTGCTATGGAGGGCCATGGGCCCGGGTACTCATCACAAGCATATGAGGCACTCGGATAGAGGATGGTCTTTAGCCTTGTAATTAGAATATATAGCACCGGCAGACTTTGCCTTGTTACATAATAAGGAATTATGCAGTCCTAATCGGGTAAATTGTATCTCTAAAAGGAGATTTCTTGACCATATCCGGCTGGGACTCCTTACCTTTGTACCCTGTCCCCCAGTATATAAGGGAGGCAGGGCGCCCTGAGGGCAGAAGAGATCAGAGATTATAAGATCAACACAATCCTCAAAGGAATAACACCACAACTGGACGTAGGGTATTACCTCACATTGAGGGCCTGAACCAGTATAAATCCCCCATTGTTCCTTTGCAATCCACCGAGTTTCCATCCGCCGGGTAGCCCCATATTCATATTGTCGGTGCAAAACATCGACAACTTTCAATAGGTATGAAAATCCTCAATCTTCAGAAAATCTTGAGTAGTTTTGCAACATCTTGATCGCAGCATGATCTTGTAGGAAGCCGAGTGACGCTAAGCCGAGTGACTGGGGCTGAGCCCGCAAAGATCTTGCTCGAGCTGAGTGCTGCCCCAGCCCCTGAGGTTGAAGTAGCTGTAACGCCCTGAAAATCGTCTTAATTAAAAATTATCGTGGGTAAATGGAAATACAAGAATACACTAGAAATTTTTGTTTGAGAAAAGAGTTTAAATAAAATTTTGAAATTTCCAATATTAAAAATCCCGAGTTTAAATCTTTAAATAAATATTTGGATGCTTTTATATTCCAGGGTTTTGTCAGAGTATTTTAACCTTTGAGTATTACAATAAAAAATTCTTTGTTTCGTGGTGGCATTTACTTCTGGTAAATTCCCCGTGATTTAATAAACTCTTTGAAATTTTCTCGAATTTTTTAAAGCTACAAAATTAATTTTAATGCTATAAAGATCACTAAAGTAATTAAATAAATATAAATAAATTCCTTTTCCTTTCCCCTGTTCGGGTCGTTCCTGATTCAGTCCTTTGAAGTCTCCCCGTTCATCGTGAACTCTTAACTCCCTTTCTTCTAGGGTTTTGTGTCGTTTTCAGAACCCTTAAAGTCACCTCGAAAACCTAAATTCGGAGTCTACTGGATTTATTCATTTTTGAACCCTAGAACTCTTTTGGACTCCCAATCCAAGATCCTTTGTATTCGAAATATCTATATTTCCCTTTGAGGTAAATCCCAGATATTCCCTTAAACCTTTTTCAGTCAAAATAAATCCAAAATCTCCAATCATCTGAGATTTCTACAAATTCCAGTCAAAAAAAAACACCCTTGTCAATTCCCTAATCCCAAAATAATTTATTCGGAATGTTCCATTTTCCAGTTCCCGGGAAAATATTCTAATTTCCCGCATCTCCAAAATATCCACATATTTTGGGAAGTTCAATTATGGCTCGAATATTCTGAACTATTGATCTCTGCAAAATAATTTCCAATTTTATCAGATTCCCGATTATTCCAGATCCGGCTTCCCCAAATATTCTTTGATGAAATACCCTCCCTTTTCAATCCCCCAAATATTCTCCTTCTTGATTCCCCAAAATATTCATCTATTTGGATATATAAATATTCCCCAGAAAATCCCCAAAATTCTAGTTTTTTTGCGAATTGGAGACCCTTTATTTTTTCCCCATCTTTTTATTTTCTATTTCTTTCTTTCGAGTGACTGTGCATCTCCTTCCTTTCTCTCCCTTCCCTCTTCTCCCGGCCTGGAGGCCGAACCAGGCCCAGCCTGCCGCCGCTCCGCCTGACCCCGGCGCCGCGCCTCCCCTCAGCCCGGCCGGCCACCGCCGCGCTCCACCCCGGCCTGGCCCGCTGCTCCACGCCCGGCCCGCAGCGCGCCACCGAATCCGGGCGCGCCGCCACCCGCTGTCGCCCCATATATATATCACAGCCGCTCTCAGTGCCCTTAGCCCCGGCTGCCCCTGCCGCCGTCGTCCTGCAGCTGTGCGCCGCCGCCTCTGCACCGATCTGCTGCCGCTCGCCAGGCCGCCCTCCTCCTCCTGCCTCGAGAAGCCGCCGTCGCTCCTGCACAGCGCTGCCCATCCAGAAGCAGCGCCGCCGCCTTGCTCTGCTCCCGTGTCGCCGCGCGTTGAGCTCGCCGTCTCCGCGCCGCCTCGTCCTACGCGCCGCTACGGCCGGACATCACCTCCTCCTGTCGCCGGTGAGCACCCTACTGTGCCGCCCTCTCCTTTCTTCCCCCCCTCCCCGGTGCCCCGATGTTTTCTCCCATCTACAGTGCGCCGTCATCCTCCGTAACCCGGCGCCGTCACCTGCAGCGCCGCCATCGCTACGCCGCCTCATCTCATCCTTGCTCTGCTCTCGAGTGCCGCCGCCATCTATCGTTGTCCCGTGCTGTCGCTGGTGAGCATCTTCGTGCCGTCGTCTCTGCCCCCGCTGTCGTTGCGCCGGCCGTCGCCCGCTCCCTCCTGGCCATCCGCTGTCGCGTCGCCCGGGTCGCTGCTCCAGGCCCGAGCCGCCCTCGCTGCTGCAAGCCGCCAGCTCGTCCTCTGGCCGTCGTCGCGTCGTCCCTGGCGCCTCCGTCGAGCGTCGCCGTCGAGCTACCGTCCTCCGGCTCCGCGCTGGCACACCACCTCCGCCGCCGTCGCCGTTTCCTCTCCGCCGGTTTCGCCGCCTGCCACCGCCGGACCAGCGCCTGCGCCTGCTCCTGTGCGCCCGCCTCGCGCTGTTGCTGCAAGCCGTCGCCAGCCATGCCGCCCTCGGTCTTCCCCCATCTGCCGCCATCGACGCCGTCTAGTCGCCCGCCCCTCGCCGGTTCTTCGTTGCTGCTGCCACCGGTTTGCCGTCGGCATCTGCACCAAGCCAGACCTCACCGCCCTCCGCCGCTCCCGCCCTTCACCACCCGTGCTGATGCCATGGTCAGAACAGGAAGCCGATTCCCCAGCCCGGGCTGCCGACATGCAGGTCCGCACCATTGAAGCCTCTCTGTGTATGACCATCGGGCCTGAGCACTGTAGCTTAACAGTCGAAGCAGTTCATTTTATTTCAACCTGTTCAAGCCTTCGGATTTAGTTCCGATTACCAATTCCATCCGTTGAATCCCAGTCTTAGCCGTTCAATACATATAAAATTCCTATCTAATCTCATCCATTCGATTTTCATGGGACGTAGTCCTAGCCGTTGGACCTTTTTAATTCAATCAACGGTCATCTCAGCCCTAATCACCACATCGGCATTTGCGTCATCGCCATCACATCCTGCCAACTCAGCCTATTCATCACTTATTACTCTTATCTGGTCCATGGACTTAGTCTATATGATCCCGGTCATTGCTAGGGAGCCCCACTAATATACACAGCCAAAATATTCATTTTAATCCCAAAATCCAGAGAATATTCCCGAGAATATTCTTTTCCAATTTTTTCGGATTTTATTCTAATTCAATATTCTGAAAGCCATATCTTTTCCGTTTGAACTCCGATTCGACCCGTCATTCTTCCTAAATTCGTCTAAAATTATAATCTATTTGTTTATGTATTTTTATGTACTGTTTATTTGGAGTTTCTTAGGGTTTTTATTGTTTAACGTGTAGTCGTGTATATCGCTATTTCGGAAGATCGCGGAGTCTACGGAAGAGTTTAGAAGAGCAGTCGAAGACGTTTTGTGTTTGCAAGGCAAGTCACATAACAAAATCCTTGAGTATGTTGATCCTATTTGTGAAATCTATTTTATTTTAAAGCTATTGCATGAAATGCTTTTAAATGTCATTATATGGGTATTTATTTATTATCCTATGATCCTTGACTATTATGGCCATGTCAATATTGATTCCTTTACCTTGATACCCTGGGTAATAATATTGACTAGCTGGGTGTTTAATTATTTATCTGGCTAGATTATTTAGGATTTGCTTAGCCATGCCTAGAAACTATAGTGTCATTTTATGTGGGGAAACAATTCAAACGTCAATGACCCTTTAATGATAAATGGTTATATTTTCACGACAGTGTGTCGTGGTTGGATATTTTAATGGTCCACTAAAACTTGAATAAAAGGTGGGTTGTGAGCACCAGATTGTGTTGTTGCTAGCGGTGCTCATGACAGTTAAGGACTGGTTCACGGACTACTTGTTGCGAAGCAATACTCGTGCTAACCACAAGATAGTATGGGTAATGGTGGGAACCAAAGTGTAGTACGTTCAACCGGGGTCCACCATGGTGTGTTGTGGCTGTGTCAATAAGACCACCATGGCTGCGTCAATAAGTCCATGTCTTGGGTGTTGGGCTGTCTCCTAGACTAGGTATCTAATCAATCCTACCGGAGACTGGTGGTCCAGCGGGTGGCTCCCTTGTTGTGCTGATTACATGGAGGGTCCTATCGCAATTCCTTTCCGAGATACCGTGGTGGTATCAAGGGGCACAGTGATGTGCTGTGGAGTTGTGTCTTGTGGGTAAATTGGTACACCTCTGGCCAGAGTAAAACTATTCGAATAGCCGTGCCCACGGTTAAGGGCGGCCTAGCAATGTTTTCTGTGATTAGTCCCACACTACTCATTAATGAAAATAAATGATGGAATATTGATAGCTCCAGTTTGGAGAAGTTATGGTTTGGGCCTGAACTGCGTTGGAGCGTTGTTCAGAGATGGATTTAATGTTGATATTAATTAAACTAAACGGTTTTCAATGATTTTAAATGCAAATGTTTTAAATGTTGTTTTATGCAAATAAGCCATACTATGCCTTTCCTTTGGTATCCTGTTGCATTACATTGCATTCCCTAGTGTGGCTTGTTGAGTACGGTGGGTGGTACTCAGTCTTGCATTATTGCAATCTTTAGAGTGAAGCTTTGCGAGGAGGAGAAGTCGGTGTTTGGCTTATACCCCAGTTGAGCTGCCTGTGGTTTGGTGCTGAAGCTACACTAGTTACGGTTCTGCTGCTGTTTTCTCCTGTGTGAGAACTAAGTGCCTCTGTTGTAAGTATTTATCATTATTTCGTTTTGGTTATGTTTATCAAATTGTCGATTTGTGTACCTCGGCTAATTCCTGGACGAGGATTTATTGCATAAATTAGCTTTGGAAATTCTGGTGAATTTCTAGGCGTGACAGTAGCTCACTCGGCCAGGCAACAAACTCCACCCAGTCGGGACATCGCAGTCGAAGCCCCAATCGCTGAGCCCATCGAGGAGCCTGCGCCGCTAGTAGATCCAAGATCCAGGACTCCCTCTCCTCTGCTCTCCTCATCCTCAAACAACGATGACCTCCCTAGGCTCAAAGCTCCTCCACCAAACTTCCCTGGGGTGTTTTATTGGGTCACCCCGGAGGGAGACGAGCAAACTTTCAAGCTGAACCCGGAAAGCTGCCAGAGGGAGCGAGTTAGGTAATGAAGCCACCAAATCAGCATCGAGAGCATCCAGGGTACCATAGTCTGTCCAGCTATGTCCGCCGATCAACGCTTCTTGAAATCTTCTGCTGTTGTAGCTTGTCTCGTCTGACTGTAATACAACTCTTGCAGCAAGTAGTTGATCAATCTAAGAAGATGGGTAGGGTCCTTTCCCAACACGCTCCTCAGCTCGTCAACTCCACCAGCTCCAGGTCGCCAAGGACGAACTAGAAGGACTAGTAAGGAGAGGGAGGACTGGCTAAAGGACTCTGTGAACAAGCTCCAAGATGAGAATCGGGAGAAAATAGGGACCATCAGAGATATGTTTCCCCTTCTGCCTGAGCAACTCCAGTCATCCTCTCTGTACTTCTAATCTTTAATCTTGTTTGGCTATAGCTCTAGAGATAAATTTAAACAATCAGTCCTTGGAAATTGAGTTCCTCAAGAAAGAGCTGAAGAAGCTCAAGAAGGCAAAGTCCAAGGTTGACACTGAGTACGCAAGTAAGCTTCATATCTGCTCTTGCATTCTGTCCGATTAGATATCCAGATTTGTTTATGTCTTCTCTTTTATATGAGCAGCTTTCAAGACCAATGCGTAGACTCAGTTCGATGCCTTTGCTGAGGAAATCAAAGCAGTAAAGGATTCGTGGGATGCCATAGTGGATTCAGTGAAGGCTTTATTTGACATTATGCAGCCAGGCCAAGCTGGGTCCAGTTCAAGCTCTCCTACCCAGGTGATTCAACGCCTTCAAGAAGCTCCAGCTATTTTGAAAAAATTTGCCACAGAGCACGCCACCGTGGGGATTTCCTAGGCCTTAGCCATGACGAAGTCTCTCTACTCCCGGGTAGATATTGAGGCTATTGCGAGGGATTTGCTGAGGCACCCCCGGAGGAAGGTTTGGAGCTGATCAATAGGCTAGGCCAACTGCTAGGTCAATCACGAGGATCTGCCATTGTAAACACAAATTTGTTTTAAATAGTCGATGTATGAGAAGGACTTAGACAATATGTAGATATTGTAAATGCTTTTGGTGTTTGTTGTTTATCTTGCTGAGTATGCAATTTATCTTAGCCTCATTAGTTTTATCCGACTAGCCGATTTATGCCGAGTGCATTGAGATCGACATTAAAAGGTGTTTGTCCCATGAGACTATACTTAGTACTATCGTAGCGTAATCATTATAAAACTTCATGACTTAGATAAAGTAGACTCAAACATTATAAACAACAAGAGGCATGTTATCCTCATGTAGCCCCCAACTCACTACTCGGTTGGAACAATCGGCGTAGTGAGTCAGAGTAACAAACTTTATTTATATAAAAAGAGTACAATACTCAGGTATAGAAAAGATGTCGCTATTCTATGTTCCATGAGTTGTTAATTAGGATGTCATGTTCTGTCTTTAGTGGTTGGCATCCGAACGTGTAACCTCAGTGATAATGAACGGCCCCTCCTATAAGGGAGATAATTTGTGTCTGTCTTTGGTGGTTTGAATTTTTCTCAAAACGAGATCTCCCATCGAAAAGGCGCAGCCATGACCATTATGACTGTGATAACGACACAGGCCTTGAAGATATCTTGCCGACTGGATATTTGCGACATCCCCTACTTCTTCCAACTGATCTAACTCAACCAGTCGGTCTTCATTTGACTTGTCTTCTGAGTGGGCCTGAACTCACGGAGAACCTAATTCCAACTTGGTTGGTAACATAGCCTCAGCACCATAGACTAGGATGAAAGGGGATTGCCCTATTGCCCGACTAACCATGGTTCATAAAGACCAGAGAACAGATGGGAGCTCTTGCACCCACCGCCCTGCATATGGTTGTACTCGGTCGAACACCCTAGTCTTGATACCTTGTAAGACCATGCCGTTTGCACGCTCGACCTGCCCATTGCTCTGTGGGTGTGCCACAAAAGCATAACAAATCTTTGATGCCAAAGTCGTCACGAAATCTTGAAATATGCCGCTAGTGAACTGAGTGCCGTTGTTTGTTATAATGCGGTTAGGAACTCCAAATCAGTATATAATACTCATGATGAAGTCTTTTGCCCTTGCCGCTGTGATGGTAGCAACGGATTTTGCCTCAATCCACTTTGTGAACTTGTCCACTGCGACAAACAAGTGTGTGAACCCTCCTGACCCTTTTTTGAATGGCCCAACCATGTCAAGCCCCCAAACTGCGAAGGACCAAGATATTGGAATTGATTGTAATTCTTGAACTGGTAGATGTGTTTGCCGAGCAAAGAACTGGCATCCCTTGCATGTCCGAACTATGTCTTTGGCATCAGTAACTGCAGTCGGCTAGCAAAATCCTTGCATGTAAGCCTTTCCGACTAACGTCCCTGATGCCGCATGGTTTCCACAGATGCCCAAGTGGATGGAGCGCAGAATCTGTTTGCCCTCCTCGGATGTGACGCAGCGCATGAGGACTCTAGATGCGCTTAGACGATAGAGGTCTTCACCAACTACAAGAAAACATTTGCTTCGACGACTGATCCGCTCGGCTTCACAGCGATCTTCTAGGAGCTTGTCTTCCAGGAGGAATCTGATGATTGGAGTTCGCCAATCTTGAGAGATGATTAGCACTTCTTTTATTGCTAGGGTAGGTTCAACCCCCGACTGCTCTAAAACAGGCTTTTTCCTAACTGACAGCTCCAATAATTGCTCGACAAAAATTCCAGTCAGGACCACTTTTCACTTAGATCCCATGTTAGCTAATTCATCTGTGGCTTCATTGTATTGGCACAGAACATGTGTAATCTCCAGCCCATCAAACTTATTTTCTAGCTTCCATACTTCCTGACAATATGCCTCCATGTTGTCGTCTAGACATATCCAGTCTTTCATGACTTAGTTTACCACAAGTTGAGAATCCCCGCGAACTACCAATCGGCGGATGGCGAGTGATATAGCGATGCATAGCCTGTTGATAAGTGCCTCGTACTCGGCAACATTGTGAGATGCTGGAAAATGTATCTGAAGGACATATTTAAGTTTTTCTCTAGTTGGTGATGTCAAAACGACACAAGCCCCTGCTCCGCTGATTTGTAGATAACCATCAAAGTACATCATCCAGTATTCGAGCTTGCTAGCTGGTGTGGTTGTCTGAACTTCTGTCCACTCGGCCACAAAGTCAGCAAGTGCTTGGGACTTGATTGCTGTCCTTGGCTGGAAGACAATATCAAACGCCATCAACTCGAGTGCCCACTTAGCGATTCTGCCAATGGCTTCACGATTGTGTAGGACATCCCCGAATGGATACGATGTGATGATTGTAACTTGATTTGGCTGAAAATAATTCACCAACTTCGGGACAGTTATGAGCAGACCATATAGCAGCTTTTGGACTTAGGGATATGTCATCTTGGATTTGCCTAAGACTTCGCTGACAAAGTAAACCGGCCTTTGAACTTTTTGGATATGGCTTGGCTCTGCCTACTCAACTACCAACACCGTGCTGACTACCTGAGTAGTTGCTGTGAGGTACAACATGAGTGGTTCCCGGGGCATTGATGATGCCAACACGGGTGGTGAGGTGAGAAACTTCTTAAAATTTTCGAAGGCTTGTTGGGCTTCTAGCGTCCATTGAAAATTATCAACTTTCTTCAGTAATTTGAAAAGGGGCATACACCGTTCGCCGAGTCAGGAAACGAATCGGCTGAGTGCCGCCATATAGCCGGTCAGCTTCTATACATCCTTCTGGCTAGTCGAAGGTGCCATGTTCATTATTGCGTTGATTTTCTCTGGATTTGCCTCGATGCAGTGTTGTGAAACGATGAAGCCGAGTAGCTTTCCCGAAGGTACTCCGAAGACGCACTTTTCCGGGTTTAACTTCATCTTGAATCTCCGAAGGGTTTGAAAATTTTCTTCCAAGTCGGCGATGAGGTCCTCCTTGACTTTGGTCTTGATCACCACGTCACTGACATATGCTTCCACGTTGCGCCCGAGTTGAGTGTGAAGACACTACTGGATAGCATGTTGATACGTTACTCCAGCGTTTTTCAACCCAAATGACATAGTGACATAGCAGTATGGCCCAAATGGCTTGATAAAAGAAGTCTTCAGACAGTCCTCCTCCTTTAGGCTGATTTGATGATATCCCGAGTAACAGTCGAGAAAACTAAGTAATTCACATCCCGCAGTTGAATTGACCAGCTGATCTATTCTCGGTAGACCAAATGAATCTTTGGGACTTATTTAAGTCGGTATAGTCCACGCACTTGCGCCATTTACAGTTCTTCTTCCAGACCAGGACTGGGTTTGCCAGCCAATCTGGGTGGTAGACCTCTTTGATGAACCCGGTTGCTAGGAGCTTGGTTATCTTCTCCCGAATAGCATCTTTGCGGTCTTGTGCGAAGCATCGTAGTCATTGCTTGACTGCTTTGGTGTCCGGCTTGACGTTTAGGGAATGCTCGATCACTTTTTTTGTACCGCAAGCATCTCAGAAGGCTTCCAAGCAAATATATCCCTATTCACCTAGAGGAAGGTGATGAGCTTGTCTTTCTATTTAGGGTCGAGTCAGGTCCCGACAAGTGCAGTCTTGGTGGAGTCGGAAAGGTCCAAGGGGATCTTCTTTGTTTCCGAGTCTGCTGTAATTCCCGACTTAGCTGCTTTCTTCACCGGGACTTGATCGTCCTCGTTTGCAGTTGTTGCTGCTAGTCAGATACTACTTCGTCCAACTGCCGCTTCATGAGATTGGTCCGGCTTGCAACTCTCCTTGTCACAGGTGAAGGCTTACTTAACATCACTGCACAGGGAAAGTACTCCTGCTGGTCCTGGCATCTTGAGCATCATATATGTATAGTGCGGCACCGCCATGAACTTGGCAAGTGCAGGCCGTCTGAGTATAGCGTGATACGCGTTCTCAAAGTCGGCAACCTCGAAGCAGATGTTCTCCGTGCGAAAATTTTCCCACATGCTGAAAGTAACGGGCAGAGTGATCTGTCCGAGTGGAGTTGAAGAGAGGCTAGGGATTACCCCGTGGAAGAGAGCTGCACTCAGCCGTAGCTCAGATCTTGATATCTTCATCTCGTCGAGCGTCTTGGCGAACAAGATGTTGAGTGCGCTTCCTCCATTGTTTAGAATCTTCTTCAGTTTGATGCTCTTGATGACCGGGTCCAGGACGAGTGGGTTTCGCCCTGGGTGGATTACTCAGTTGGGGTGATCCACGCGATCAAAGGTGATTGTTGTTTCCGACCAGCGCAGATATTGGGGGCATCTGATGAGACTGAGTTCACCTCTCGGGCGATTAGCTTCTGTTTGCACTTGGACTCATACACAGATGGCCCTCCAAATATGTGGTTGAGCTCAGGCTGAGGATCTTGGTAGTCGCCAGCTGCGCCTGAGTCCGGCTTGTCCTTATCCTTCTGCTCGCCAGACATAGATGTCTGCTCAGAAGCAAACTTTTGAGCATGAAGCAATTTTTAGCCGCATGCTTTCCCTTTAGATGAAAAGGGCATGGCCCGTTCATGACTTTCTAATAGTCGTCTGTCCTCGGGGGTCACGGTCGGCTATGCTCAACTGTTGCCACAACGTTGTCCGACTTGCATTTGTGGTTGCCAGACTTAGTCGGGGCTGCATCATCGGTGTCCTTCCGCTCCTTCTGTCGGGGCTCCTTCCTGTCGTCTAGGGCCTTAGCAACAGTGCCGGCCGAGTTGGCATATTTGTTCACCATGTCGAATAAAGCCTTGACAGAGTTGGGAGGCTTTCGAGTAAATTTAGCGATGAACGATCTCTGACTCCCTTGCGGAATGCAGCGTTGACAACCTCATCCTTGATTTTGGGGATTGAGTTCCTCTTCTTGGAAAACCGCTTGATGAAGTCGCGGAAGGGCTCATTCTTCCTTTGATGGCACTAGTACAAATCGTACTCAGAAGATGGCCTCTCGTAGGTCCCTTGGAAGTTTGCAACAAAGCGTTTACGGAGTTCCCTAGGAGCCAATTGACTACCTGAAAGCCCCGTCAGCCATGTCCTTGCCGAGTCTGCCAAGGCAACTGGGAGGTAGTTGGCCATGGCCTTGTGGTCGCCTCCAGCCGCTCGTATTGCCAAGGTGCATACGGTTAGCCAAGACTCTAGGTTGGTCTTGCCGTCGTACTTCTCTATACCAGTCGGCTTGAAACCGGATGGCCAGTCAACTTGTTTTAGTTCATGGGTGAATGCTAAGACTCCTTCATCAGGGTGAGGTCTCTGACTCCGACTGTAGTGATTGAACCGCCCGTGGTGGAGGCCAAAGCGCTCGTGCTCGTCTTCGTGTCGGCGGCGTTCATCCTCCTCGCGTTCCCGGCGCCAGGCGTTGATGTCATGATGGAGATCTCGCCGTAGTCGTCCTCGGGCATCCTGGTTGTCACGGCGTTCCTCATGGTGATCTCGTCGTCGGTCGTTGTTTCGATTGCCGAGTGATGCTGACTAGAGCCAGCTGCCTAGCGTCGTGCTGAAGCAAAAGAGATCGCTGCATCTGAAGCCGTCTTGTTTGACGGTATGAGTGTGTCTCCAGACTGCTGTCGTTGTTGACATGCTGCAGCAGTGATCAATGCCTCGATCCTCGCAATAGTCGGGGTGGCCTAGTTGTCAGGCCCGAACTGCAAGGTGTCTAGTAGTGTGGCAACGGCCACAACATTCTGCTGTGGGGTCACAAAGATGTCGTGGTCGCCTACTCGGATTTGAAGGATCTCTTGTTGAGCAGTCCACATAGCCTTACGTAGGTTGTCATTGTGAGCGTCGCGCTCGACTTGCAGGCGTCATGCGTCTTCCTCCTGTTGCTCACGTAGTCGGCGAGCTTCCACCTCTTGCTGGTCGTGAAGTCAGCGTGCGTCTTGCCCAGGGGCTAATCCTTTTGATGCCATGAATACTTTGCGTGGTGGAGTGAAACTTCCCAAGCTGTTGTCCGACTATGAGTCGGAGTCAGAGTAGTTCAGGGGGTGATTACAACTCCAACCTCCCTAGATCCGATCTTGAGTGGTTCTGGGCTGTATCTGAGTCGAATTCCAGGGGATTGGTTCTACCGCATTAGATTGGGATTGAAGATATCCGCAGCATTGTTGAGTCCAAATGGGAGGTTGACGATCTCCTCCTCCCCTAGCCCGATCTCGGCTGGCTCAAGGCCGAGTCCAAGTCGAACACAGGGGGAAGGAGTTGTCCCTGGACTCATGAATCTTGGGAATCGCCGTAGCAGGTTGCCGAAGATGGCTGCAGCATTGAGTAGACTGACTGGCGTGAAGCCGACTTGTTTCCTAGCCAATCAGGTCGAATCCAAGTTAGTCAAGGTGAGATCGCTGAGTTTGTCGACGACGAAGTCGAGGCTCCCGAAGCTAATTATTTGCCCGAGGAAGGACTTGACGCCGTCAACTCTCGTGGTTGGATCCATCATGCTTGATGACGATTGATCTTGACGAGGCCCCTACCTGGCGCGCCAACTGTCGATGCTTTGTATCAGCAATAATAATATGGGGCTACTCGTGAGACCTAAACTTGATGGATTGCAAAGGAACACGAAACGATTTTATCCTGGTTCAGACCCCCAAGGTGAGGTAATACCCTACTTTCAGCTGTTGTGTATTGCCTTTGAGATTTTTCTAGTGAGATTCTGTATGCCCCAGGGGGCTCCCTATCTCCCCTTATATACTGAGGGGGTAAGGTTACATGGTAGGAATTCCAGTCGGACTTGACCAAGGGATTTCCTTTTAGGAACACAACGTAACCGGCTAGAACTATACCCTTTCCCTTGTCATGCAAGGTAACTTATGCCAAATCCTATTGCATCCCTAATTACACGATTAGGCCAATCCTCTATTCGAATGGTCACAAAACTTTACATGAGGTACCCGGGGCCCATGGCTTCCATAGGAAGTTTGGAGATTTGGAAAGCTCCCTGCAGCTTTAAAGTGAAGCACTTTCTGTGGCTAGCTATTAGGGATAAATTCGATCAACTGTTCATATTAAAAATGAAATTGTGAAGGCTCTGAATTTTGTAAATTCTGTGAAAAGTTGGAAAATGCTAGTCATATTATTTTAAAGTGTCCAGTAGCAATTTTCTCTTAGTGTGCTTGTAGGGATGCCCTTGGGTGGCCAGGGATCCCTGTAAATTTTGAGAGTGTTTTCCTATCTAACCTAGGTAGGTGTGGTTCAGTTGGTACAGTGAGTTGGTCGGCTGATTAGGAATGACTGTGTGTTTAGAGATAAACTCTTATCGACTCCCCTAACTATTGTTTTTCGGATAACTTTCCTTCTCAGGCAGTGGAAGGCGCTACTGAAAATTGAGGAGCTGGAGGTGATGGAGTACGCATAGGCTACGATAGCAGAAAACAAAACTTTTCTACCGCGCACACCAGGACATCATGCGAGAGAGGGATCATGAATCGTTACCACTAGACGCGCAGTACAGCGGAAGAAGGGTTGGAGAAGCCGGTCCAACCACGCGCGCGTCGAGGTAGTAGTGGAAGTAGTCTATCTCCGTGAACAGACCGCGATCAACCACACCACTAGCAGATCTAATCAGCGACAATGCCGATCAACGCTGCAACGAGCAGCGCCTCCACTGGTATCCACACGTCCAGGGCTGGAACGCCGATTGCGAGTGTACTAGCACTCGTGAGCAGCTAGGGTTTGGCTCGGGAGGTGGCGGCTAGGGTTTGGCTCGAGGTCAACCGAAAATCTGTATCTCCTCGGCCCCTCGCCTTCCTATATATAGACCTCCTCACTTAGGCCTCGTGGACCGAGACTCAATAAGAGTCTACTCGGATCTCTATCCGAATCGAGCCCATATTCGAATCACATTCGAATAAGTGTTCCAACCCATTAAGCGTGCGACCCTGTAGGTTCACGTATATTTTGTCGCGACCCGAAAACGCCTTTCTGGTCACCCTGTTAATAGCGGCCTCTAGCAAGGCATATTAGCCCCAAAATATACGTAAAGATCATATCGGCTGAACCTGTAATATCCTCATGTAAAAAATCCCTTTGCCTCACGATATCGATTGAGCTCAAGGCGAGACTTGTGTCATCCTCTTAATAGCTCAATCACTCTCTCGATCCTGTGATGGATTATAAACTTGTGATTGACACCTCAATCACCCTAGCATGGCCATGTACTTCCATAATTCATTACATCGAGGGGCCCAGAGATGTCTCTCCCGTAAGGAGGGGCAAATTCTATCTTGATCATTCACATTCCACTATATGTTTCATAACAAACCCGAAGACTAATTTTATGACTACCCAGTTACGGAGTAGTGTTTAGTAGTCCCAAAATAAGCTACTACGTATGTTGAGAACCATGATGATCTCAAGTCTAAGGACTCTACATAAACACTACTTGAGACTAACTGATGACATATGAAATCTCTGCAGTATCTCATGGCGGCTCTATCCAACATATGTTCACTAACATATGTCCATATTATTGATTTGGTATCTCCATACCATGATCCATGAGACATGATCATCAATCATTACATATGCTGATGTTAGAATCATATTTATTCCTCATATGATATATGATCAAGGATCATTTAGAAATAGCAACATTTGACATTAAAAGTCTTATGAATAATTCACGTACTCATTGATCAATAATGATAATGTCTATTCAAGAAATAAATCAATATATTATAAACATAGCATGTGATATATATAACATCTCTATGTTACCTCTAGGACATATCACTAACACTATGAAGATTTTAAGTGACCCCCGATGTGGGATTGGATGATTGAGATGTTTAGTCCATGTTACTTCATTTTGTCTAGTTTTCTTTGTTGGCCAGCCTCTTGGTGCCTCCATTTTTCTATCCATCATGTGATGACTGGTTGTATGGCTTTGTCGTTTATCTCCTGATGTTAGATCTTTTGATGTCTTCCTGTAAGTTCCACTAGCTGTTGGTCTGTCCCTAAAACTGGTTTCCCCAGTGGTTGTAAGAACGCTTTAAGTCTCTTTGGCTTTGTGGAAAAGCAGGGCATATGCCTTTTATTAAAAAAATAGATGTCCTAAAACATTTTTGACTTCGTCCATTGATGTATAAGCTTCCGAAAAAGGCTGTAGGTGGAAATGGTTTTCCATCTCTTAAAGGATGTTTCCTTATGTTTGTCTGTCATCTAAATAGTTATGAAAGATATAAAATTTTTTTTTATAGTACACATATCTAACGGCAATAATAAATTTACCACAATCTTTCGCCTGGATCCCCACTCGAACATCCATCCAAGTGATGGACACTGCAATCCTTTCTTATGATACACACGAATTCATTCACGCGCGCAGAGCTACATAGCCATGCCAACGCATTGCAATATTGCATGATTGCATCAAGCCGTTTTGGCGGTGATGGGCACAGGATACTGATGGATAGAATCAGCCCACGGCCCAGTACTGGCGTCCCCACACGATCCGATGCACTCCCACACTAGGCTGTTGCACTTGAACCCGGACCCGAACCCGATCATCCAAACGCGGTCGCCCTTCCGCGCCCGTCCTTTGGCCTCGATGTAGGCCAGCTCGTACCACACCGAACTGCTCGACGTGTTCCCGAACCGGTGCAACGTCATCCGCGACGGCTCGACGTCCTCGTCGGCGAGCCCTAGGCTGCTCTGGACGGCGTCGATCACCGCCCGGCCGCCGGCGTGGATGCAGAAGTGCTCGAAGGCCGTGCGGAAGTTCGGCACGTACAGCTTGACCTTGGTGCCCGCCACCTTCCGCGCGATGAATGATAGCGCGAAGAGCAGCTTCTCCGACGCCGGGAGCACGCGTGACCCAATCGTGGCGATGTTGGCCTTGAGCGTATGGCCGGCGACGGCGACGAGGTCCTTGGATAGGTTCACCCCCAGGGTGCCGTCGTCGTCCTCCTGGTGGAACGCGCATCGGTAAGCCTTGTCTTCCGCGGCGGTGAGCGTGCGCACGACGTGCAAGAGCCGGAACCGGGAGGTGGTGGACCTCGACGTGGAGAGCAGCGCGGCGGCGCCGCCCATGCGGAACAGCGCACTGGGCAGCAGCATCGAGCGGCTCGTCCCGGCGTAGTGGCAGAACGACGTGGTCTCCGTCGACACCAGGAGCGCGTGCGCGCCACGGGGCGCCGCCTGCAGGAGGTTCCGCGCGACCTCCACGGCGATCAGCCCCGCACTACACCCCATCCCTGATACGTGCACGGCGCGGATGTCAACCCGGAGCTTGAACCTGTTCACCACCATGTCGGCGAACGATGGCGTCGGGTTGAAGGCGCTGCAGTTGGTGACGAGGATGTCGATCGCCTCAGGGCGGAAGCGCGTCCTGGCGAGCAGGTCGCCGACCGCCACGAAGACGACCTCCTCAGCCTCGCCGCGGGCTTCTTCCAGCCCGGAGCGCTGCGGAAGGTACAGGGCGGAATGGGGCGCGTAGGTCCGGTCGCCGAGGCCCGAGCGCTCCAGCATGCGCGTCAAGAAGCGGAAGCCGCCGTCGTCGATGTACGGAGTGAGGCGGCAGTGCTCGGCGAAGGTGGCGAAGGGGAGGCGGCAGCTCGGCGGAGGCCGGAAGCAAGCGTAGTCGACGAGGTAGACGCTTCGCGGGCGGCGCATGAGGTGAAGGGCGACCACGGCGGATGGGACGAACGCGGCGAGGAAGAGGTGAACGTGCCGCACGGCGCCAAGCCGAGAGAGGATTTCGCCGGGGCCGATCTGCGCCGCTCTGAGGAGAACGACGGTTGCGACAGTGGCCGGCACGGCAACGACGACGGCGAGGAAGTTGTTCACGACGAGCCGGTACACCGTCTTGAGGTGCTCGACTTGGGGCGGTGGCGAAATCATGATCATCGTGTCCACTCCAGGCGCGTGCAGAGGAGCACTGGACGGACGCGTCGCTCGCCGTGGGATGGCAAGTGATGCGATTGGGTTAGGGGAGTAGCGAAACGGAGGATGTGTAATCTGTAAAGCATTTTAAAGCGCGCAGGTGGCCATGCAGGCATGCATATTACGTGCAACGGCGTTGTGTCCTTTTCGCTCCGGTTTAGTCATATGTGCACTTTGGCCGTGGTATGCAATTTTTTTAGATAATGGAAATGGTTCACATCTTCCGCCTCTACTAATAGACATATGGCCAATAAGTCCAAACAGATAAATAAAAAGACTTGAGATTATGGGACATCCCTATCTCCTTCCTAACAACGTCCAACTACAATACCGAATAGAAAACACATCGGGTCTATAACGACAGTCTATAAGAACTACACCATCCATAATAGAATAAAAGACCCCTGGCTACCGATTTCAGAAGTGTAGCTCCACTGTGCATAGTACCATGCTACTCGTGTAAAAGCATCAAGGACCAAGAATGAAGTCAGCTGAAACACATGAAGATAGCCTGCAATGGGTTAAACAATTTTTTTGTTATTGAAAACTATATCATTACAACAATGCCAAATTGACCAACGTAAGGCACCAGTTCCAAATAAAATCAATTTTTTAATGGATCTAGGTACTCCCCTTAGCCAATTACCAAAAACATTTCTAGCATTTTGGGGAGGGGATGCTGAAAGCAAAAAAGACATATCGCCAAATGCACTATGTGACGTGGCAATCAAAGAAAGTGTTGTATGGTCTCATTTTTATTGCAAAAACAACAATGCTTTTCTCTCCCTTTTAGCAAGATTATCTTTTATTAGGATTACTTTTTCGTGTAGGAACCACATAAAAACTTTAACTTTAGTGGTATCTTTAACTTCCATAAGATCCTCTTGTAGATCCTCATATTTGAGTTCATGATCGCATTATACATAGATTTAACCGAAAACTGACTATTTTTATGTAGCAACCATGTAAAGCAATCATTTTCATTCGACAAGATTATATTTGCTAGATGATGGACTAAATGATTCCACTCAGCTAGTTTGGTTCCAACAATTGGTCGTCTAAAAGAGATATGCAGTGGCATTGTACTCATAACCTTTGCCAAAGAAGGTTGTTTCTTTCGAGCCACATTGTAAAGGGAAGGGTATTGCTCTTTGAGAAGACATGATCCTAACCACGTATCCTCCCAAAATCTTGTCTCTGTCCCATTGCCTTGTTTAAAAGACCCATAGCAAAAAAGTGGTCTTTCGCTCTCATTAAACCAGCCCCGAATTAAGAAATTCCGTGTTTGTGTGACATTTGGGAGAGAGGTTTACCCTTCAAATACTTATTTCGTAGCAGACTTTACCATAGGCCTGCACTATGAAGCAATTGAAATAACCATTTGCATAACAAGCATTTATTCTTAATGTCAAGGTTTTGGACACCTAGTCCACCCTGATCTTTTAGTCTACAAATATTTTCCCATTTAGTTAGTCTATACTTCTTTTTTTGATTGTTACTACACCAGAAAAAGCGAAATCTGTAGTAATCCATTCCTTGAAGCACACCCCTAGGTATTTCAAAGAAGGACAACATGAACATGGGCAGGCTCAAAAGAATTGAATTAAGAAGGACTAGTCTCCCACCATAGGAGATGTTTTTCCCTTTTTCCTAGTACTGAGTTTTCTTTCAAATCTATCTTCCAGTCCTTTCCAAGTTTTCGGTAGTGGATGGGGATACCTAGGTATCTGAATAGAAAAGAACCGGAATTCAACCAAACAGTTGTCTATATTGGTCCTAATTTTACTTAGAATTTGCAAAGCAGAAAATCTCACTTTTGTGGAAGATTATTTTCAGCCCGGAGAGTTGCTCAAACACAGTTAGGATGACCTTCAAAATTTTTGCCTGTTGAAAGTCATGTTGAAGAAATAACACTGTATCATCAGCATATTGGAGTATGGACAATCCATCATGCACTAAATGTGGGATTACTCCTTTAATCTGACCATCGTCTTTGGCTCTTTCAATTAGAATGACCAACATATCCGTGACTGTGTTAAAGAGAATCGGGGACATTGGATCCCCTTGTCTCAAAACCTTACACGGCTGAAAATTATTACCCACGTTGTCATTGACTTTGACATTAACACTTCCTCCTTCAACCCATTTGAAAATCCAGTTACACCACTGTTGGGAAAACCCTTTCATTCGTAGTGTTTGTTGGAGGAATCTAGGGCATATGACCTTGTGACCATTGGCAATAAGGTGATAGTATTTGGGTTACTATCCCCTTGAAGCAAGTGTTTTGCTTTGGAACGTTGGTACCAGTACAACTCTTCCTCCCATAATAGTTTTGCCAACTCATTTTTAGCCTTCTTCAAAACATCTAATTCTATGGAGGATAGAATTGTTTGTTCAGCCTTTTTGTCTAGCACATCAATCAAAAGCTAAAAGCCTTAATTTTTCTTTCTTGTATGTGCCACTTGTGTTTCTAGCCCAACCTCTTAAATGTTGTCTGTGGTGGACAATCATGTTTTTCCAACGTTCCATAGGGTTGTTTCCCTTATTTGTGCTATGCCATTCTTTGGCCACCATTTCAAAGAAGCCATCTCGCTCTAGCCATCCTAATTCAAAACAGAAAAATGGCTGATTACCCAAATGAGCATTCAACCCTGATAGTTGCATAATAGGGGAGTGGTCCGAAATGGCTCTTAGTAGGGCTTGACACGTGACTAAGGGGAACTTTTGCTCCTAGTCAGTGTTCATTAACACTGTATACAACTTCTCGTAGGTTGGATTTTCGAGGTTGTTTGCCCATGTAAATTGTCTCCCCAGCAGATCAATCTCTCTCAAATTAAGACTGTTGATAACAATATTGAAAAGAAAGGGCCAGCGGGGATCAAAATAGATTATTCTTTTCTTGTATTGACCGGACGATATTGAAGCCCACCCCCCTACCAGTAGAGGGTGTGACTCATTACCACAGGTCTGAACTAATTCTGTTAAAAATTGTTCTTTCAAATTGGGTTGGGCAGCAACATATACCACCATTAGCACACATTTGAAACCGTCATGTTTATTCCTGAGAAGGAATTTCACATAGAAGTCCCTCTCTGAAAGTTCACCGATATCAAAAACGGCTAAAGTTTACCCATTAAAGAATACCTCCCGATCGCCCCATCAGGGGTTTCTCATGCCACATAAAATCTTTTGCACCACATAGGTTTCTAAGATTTGCTGGGGTAAAAGACGGTTTTCTAGTCTCCAGATTGGCTACAAAATCCAAGTGTTGTTCTTTAACACTGTCTGAAACAAATCTGAACTCGGCAGGGTCACCAAAATCACAACTATTCCAAAAATACCTTTCATTTTTTATGTGTTTTGCTATTCTTTTTAGGACCAGCCATCAGTGGACATACCACTTTTGGTTTAGCTTTGGTCACAAATTCTTTCCTCCTTCAAGGTGTGGCTAGCAAGTCAAATGACTCATCTCAACTGTCCTCTATCTCTTCTTGCCAATCACTACATAAGTGTTGGAGAGAAGGTAAATTTAACAACTCATCATTGTTTTTATTTACATTGCTAGACATTGCATCAAAGGGTACACTAGAACTACGATGTAAAGCAACAATCCTATCTAGTTCTAAAAATTTTGTTCGATTTACATCGTCATGGTAAACGCATGTAGGTTTCAATGGTCTGTAAGGCCAATGCGGTCAAATTTTTTGTTCAAATACTGTTCAAAATCCCCAATACCCCGAAATATTCTTGCTCTCTAATAATTTGAACACCTGGAGAAAGGAGCTTCACCCATAATGTAAAGAGTAGAAAAAAGGTTGGATTGTTGGCGAAGTGGACATCTATCATATCTAGCCATAATGCACCAACTGGTGTGACTCATGACTCATTCCTCATGGGACCTATCCAACGATCCAAAATCATCTGAGTTACATATGGCTGTCGATATCGCTTCCACATCTCTCATCGCTTCCTGCACCCCCAAACCAAGTAACCCGCGTGCTCCTTCCTCCTCCCCCAACAACCCTAATCAGCCGCCGCCACCACCAGGTCATCTCCTCGACTCCTCTGCTCACACTCTCAGCCTCCACCGCCAGTGCCGACTCTCCGTCGCCAATCTCCTACTCTCTCCCCTCTCAGGTGCCGCCGTCGATCCCCGCTGCCGGGTCGTTGGTTGCACCGCCACCGATCCTCAGCACCACACCAGGAAGATCTCCTCCCCCATAGTTATTGAGTCTCCACCGGTCTCTTCCCCATCGCCGACCTGCTCTATCCGCTCCCAATGAGACCCAGAAAGATCACTGCCCTCGACCTTCGCCTGTCGTCCACTTCCACCACGCCATCCACAAGAACATCATCTAGCAGCCTTGCCCGCCTCACCAGCAAACCCCCCCCCCCCGGGCCGCCAGTTCGTCATTGACCCGCCTCGCCGCCGACCCACCGGCCACCTAGCGCCTTGTGTTGGAAGATCGGGGCCTAGGAAGATCACTGCCCTCGACCTCCACCCGTCAAACACTTCCACTGTGCCGTCCCTAGGAAGATCGTCGTCCCCGTCACCATCCACGACCACACCACTTCACAGCATCCCAATCAGCGAACGGTGAGGTGATTGGATTGATTTTTTTTTATTTTGTTGGATTCATAATTTTGATCGATTTTTGTGAAGGCTGGATTGAAGGCTAGGCGGTGGAAATGCACCTAGATTTAATAGATCTGATTTGTCATATTTGTTAATGTGGAAATGCATATGAAATTTCTCTACACGTGGGTGGAACTTCTGCTAGAGAAATTTAAAATATCGACTAGGATTTAGGTCTAGAAAAAATAGGTTCATGTTTTTTAAGGAATGAGCTTATATATTTAACATTTAGAATTACAAAATCTACAAAGAAACATTTGTCAATACACAATTATTTTGGCATTGAACTGACGCTAATAGAAAACAAGGAAAATTAGAAGGCGGTAGGCACTCACTATTGCCTCATCGGTATTTAACAAATCGTCAAGCTAGATTTACTCACGCATACCCTACCGTAAAGGTTTCAAAAACCAGTTACTAAACAAATCTTGGGCTCCCTAGGAATTTTGGTTACATAAATAAATATGCCTATGCTACTTGAATTTTGATTCAGTTGATTTTTGCACATCCTAGAAATATCTATCTCAACCTTTTCCCTAGGAAATAGAGGGCAGTATTATATGTGCAGAGAGAGATATTATTCACATTTCAACAAATGATCCTATTCTTGTAAGACCTGTATGAAAAGACTGCTGTTGGGAAGACAGCCAATCAGCCAAAACTGTAGTGTTGCCATGGTTGCACCAGGAGCACCTCCATCGGAGCGCGAGGAGCTCGAGGAGGAGGCCGAGAGCGCCGCACCGGCCCGTCAAGGCAGTCGAGGACGGTGGCGTGGCAGGTGAGGCCGGGGACGGGGAGGATAGGGCCGCAGCGGCGCTCGCGAGGAGCTCGAGGAGGAGGCCGAGAGTGCCGCACCGGGCCATTGAGACGGGCGAGGACAGGGACGGTGTGGGCAAGGCCGGGGATGGGGAGATCGAGGCCACGGCAGCGAACCAGCGGTGAAGCAGTCACGGGCGGAGTACTAGCCGTTGGAAGTATATACAGTAGGAGTAGGTGCTAGGTGTACATATCTTCACTGGCAGGCCTTGTAGGGCTCCGCCTGTGAAAATATTGCTATAAATATCCCCCATGCCGGCCTCTAGCTAGGCTTTTCTCATTTTGCCCTTTAGTCTTTCTTTCCTCTTCCTTCTGCTCGGCTCGCAGCGGCGACCGGGGCCAGCCACGGCAGGATCAAATCCGTCGGTCGGGAGATCCTGCTGTGGTTAGCAACAGATGCCGCTGCAAGCCGCAGTAGGTTCACCAGCCATTGCCGTGCGCGTGGTTGTTTTTTGTGTGCCGCATGTAGGTAGATCTAGGTCCAGATCCGGCGGGAATATATGCATGTATTTTTTTTATATGCATGTGCCTCTTTTTGTTTGTGTTGTTCATTGTGTGGCATGCAGGTTTGGTGAAATGTGGATGCAAGCCGACTACAGAAGTTGTTCTGTAAATACCAAAATGCAGTATATTTTTTTGTGGAAAAATGTTTACCACAGAAGGCCATCTTAGGACCCCGCTTGTGATAATAATTTTAACAGGCGGCCGGCTTAGACCTCAGCCTGTGAAAGAAAATTCACAGGCGGCCGTCATAGGCCTCTGCCTATGAAAATATATTGTCACAGGCGGCTGGTGTAGCCCTTCGCCTATGATAATTGAATGTCCATCTAGCCCCCTATGTGGGTTTTGGATGATTAATGACAAAATGGTTGAGGGACTAATGATTCTATTGAGCTAGATGCTTAGGGTGATGCATGATTAGTCCCAGGTTACTTAGGGTGATGCATGGAGACCCCCTACAAACATGATGCGATGCAGCAAGAAGACTAGACGCTTGTTTTAATTTTGTCTCATGTTTTTGAATTTGAGTCTAGGCAAGCCATCCTATCAAGGGGGTTTCCAAACAATGGCTCATATATCACCAAGTGCTCAAGTCCATATCTTGTCTAGAAGAGAGACATCGTTGCATAGCCCTTGCACGGGTTTTGGGGGTTCCCTGTCAGGGTGGTCGGAAGTTCCGGCCATTTGGGTCGGAAGTTTCGACCAGTCCTCTCTGTCTGGCGATAAGTGTGGGTCAGAAGTTCCTAGTCTTTGGGTCAGAACTTTTGGGCCCTAGTTCTATGAGTAACAGCTACATGATGTAAGGATGTGGGTATTTAACCCCCTCCATCCCCTCCAAGGCAGGGTTAGCCATTCCACTTTCATTTTTGCATCTCTAGGGCTCTCTCATGTTTCCAAGCCTCCTTCCACCTAGTTCTTGAGCTCCCATGGTAGTCTAAGGGTTGATCTAGGTGATTAGTGAGGGATTACACTTGAGAGAGAGCTAGGAGTGTGGAGGCCACGGGCCCCAGGTACCTCATGACAAGCATTGGGCCACTCGGATAGAGGATGGGCCTGGCCTTGTAATTAGAGATATAGTAATCCCTAGTAGACTTTGCCTTGTACGATAAGGAAAACACAGTCCTAATTGGGTGCGTTATATCTCTAAGAGGAGATCCCTTGGCTGTAATCCGGTTGGGACTCCTATCTTGTAACCCTGTCCCCTAGTATATAAGGGGAGGCAGGGCGCCCCCTGAGGGCAGGTTGAGTTGGTTCACCAGAATCACCACCACAAATCCTCAAAGGAATAATACCACAACTGGACGTAGGGTATTACCTCACATCGAGGGCCTGAACCAGTATAAAATCTCTCTATGTTCCTTTGCAATCCATCAAGTTTCCATCCGCCGAGTAGCCCCATATATTTATTGCCGGTGTAAAACATCGACAAGGAGTTCCTTGAGCACTTGGGGATCGATGTCGGGCTGCTGTTTGGAGCTTGTTACTTTTGGAGGATGACTTCCTACATAGTTAGGCATCGCCCACGAGCATCCTCAAGCTGCAGATTGACTCGGGCAAGTTTGTGAGGGTGGACCTCGCCTCCAAAAGGAAAAGAGATAACTTTCAGTGAGAACCGAGTTGATCTTCGTGGTCGCTTGGTGAGCAAGAGGTTAATCGAGAACCGACTCTTAAGAGCTCCTCAACGGAGACGTATGATCTTTGTGATCTGAACTTTGGGTAAAAATCGCTTGTTCTTCACTCTTTTTGCCTTCTTTGTGATTCACTCTTTAGTTTTCCTTGCTCTTGTGATATGTTTCTATATTGAGTTATCTGCATATATTTCCTCACTGTTTAGGGTTCCATATCTTGCTATTTGATTGTGTTCTGTGTTGCTCGGGAGAGCAACACATAGCTGACCAAAAGTTCCAGACGCAGAGGCCGAAAGTTTTGGATCCTCTCGGTCTGGCCGAGAGCTCTGGTCAGAAGTTCCCACCTTTTGGTTAGAAGTTCCGGCCCATTGAATTTAACCGCTGCAGTGCAATTTTCAGGAACGCCTATTCACCCCCTCTAGGCGAAATCCAATGGCTTTCAATAATAATTTTCACAGGCAGCCACGTAAGTCGTCTACCTATGAAAATTATTCCCACTGTAAAACTCTGTCGTCTTCTTCCTCGAAGCTCCCTCCCTTAGCCCAAGATTCTCTGTGAGAGGAAAAACCAAAATAGAGGAGGGAAGGTTTGATCTCGAATTGTTTGGTTGCATTGACTCTCTAAGGTTAGAGCATTGTTTCTCAAGTGTCTTTTCCAAGTTTGTACTTCTAAATTTGCATGTAATATATGGTCAATCTAGCTAGCTATGGTGTTCTTTATTTACCTAGATCTACAATTTTTATTAGCAACTTAGAGCTAAAGTTGGACCACAAATCTTGGAATATTTTTGCATGTGTTGTATCCTCCATCAATAGTGAAGTCATATGTATTTAAACTAACAACAAAATGGTACATTTTTTAGGTACATGTATCTAGATCTAGATTTGGAAAGAGAGAGAGAGAATTTTGCCATTTTGTTGTTTTTTCCTAGGTCTAGAACAAAATTTCAAAATAGAGGGCGGAAGGTTTTGACCACGAATTCTTTTTGAATTAATTATGTATGTTTGGCACTGAATTTACATATGGATAGGTCATGGATGTACGATATGCCAAGATTTCATTCGTCGTACATTGTAGAACTTTCTAAATTTATAGAAGCCGCCAAAACACATGCTTCGATTAAGAAAGCAAAGGAAATTCATTGTCCATGCATTGACTGCAAAAACCAGAAAGTGTGGTATAATCCAGAAGTACGCAGATCTCACTTGGTGAGGCGTGGATTTGTTAAGAATTACACAACTTGGTCCCATCATGGCAAGAAAGATGAATCTGAAGGAAATGGAGGCAAAAGCTCTATATACAAAGGAGATGGTAATCATGATTTCATAGATGGTGGTGATTTTGTTATAGTAGATGAATCCGATAATGTTGTCTTGGATGATGATGATCATGTTATGATGGATGATGCTGATGGATCTGGTGATAATGATGTTGATTTAGAGGAGATGCTACACCACGCTGAACCGGAAGTCCTAATTGGTTCGGTGAGAGGTCTAGATAATTTTGAGACGTTCCAGAAGGCAATGAAAGATCTTTTGTACGATGAGTCAAAGAGATGTGACAAGGAGTTCACAATATTGCATTCGGTGCTGGAACCTATGGGATTGAATGCTAGGAATGGTTGGTTCAACAATTTGTTGGGTCTATTGAAAGACTTGCTTCCAAAGCCTAACTCCTTGTCAACCAACACATATCAGACGAAGAAACTTATCTATCCACTGTTGCTAGGTGTACAAAAGATGTATGCTTGTCCCAACCACTACATCCTGTACCGGAAAGAGCACGCATTGTTGATAAGTGCCCAATGTGCATCGCTAGTCGGTACAAAATGGGCAATAGATCTTTGGAGGTCGGTGATGTTGCTGATGACGAAGGAACTGCTTCATCCACAGATAACAAGAAGAAAATTCCACAATTGGTGATGTGCTACTTGCCAGTAAAAGATCGCTTGAAGCGTTTGTTCTCAAACCCTAGGGATGCAACACTTTTGCGTTGGCATCATGAAAAGCGTAAGAAGTATGGGAAGCTTCGACACCCCTCCGATACTCAACAGTGAAAAAAAATTTGATGCAATGTACCCAAATTTTTCAAGGGATCCAAGAAATGTTAGGTTTGCTTTGAGTACAAACGGAATGAATCCTTTCAGTGACCTGAGCAGCTCACATACAATCTGGCCTGTACTTCTAACCATATACAATCTTTCTACATGGCTTTGTCATAAACAAAAGTACATTTTATTGGTATAGATGTGTTTCTCGAACGTTTGATGGAAGAAATGGCATATCTATGGAACAAGGGGGTTCGGGTGTAGACTGAATTCTTATGGCAGTACTTCACGCTCAAAGCCATTATTTCCGTTACTATCAATTACTATCCCGCACTGTTTTTTGTATCAGGACAAATCAAAGGCAAGACAAGATGTGTTATCTGCTTGGATAGTACCGTGTACAAATACCTTTCAAGATCTAACAAGCTATTGTATAAGCGGCACCGATGGTTCTTAACCACAAATCATAGATACCGCATGAAGGCTGCATATTTTGACAATACTAAAGAGTATAGTTCTGCACCAACATTCCGTAATGGGCAAGTAGTGTTCAAAATGATGGAGAACATCAAGCTTGTTTTCACAAAGTCAAATAAAAAGAGAACAAGGTAGAAGAAAAATACGGACGAACCTGAGGCGTCATTTAAAAAGCATTCAATTTTCTTTAAGTACATTCCATACTGGAAACATTTAGAAGTTCGACATGCCATCGATACCATACACCTAGAAAAGAATGTGTTCGATAGCACTATTGGTCTCTTACTGGACATACCAGGTAAGACAAAAAATGGGTTAAAGTCATGGAAAGATCTAGTAAATATGAATATCAGGGCGGAGCTTCACCCTGTGGATAAAGGTAATGGAAAATTTTACCTCCCCAGCTAGCTACACCTTGACACTTGAGAAGAAAAAGCATCGTGCAAGTGCCTACATTGGGTGAGAGTGCCAACTTGTTTTTCATCAAACATTAAGCGACTAGTCTCGATGAAAGATTTGTCAATGTCCAGCTATAATTCTCATGACTACCATGTGATGCTTACAGTATTTGTTTCTATTGCAATTAGGTCAATCAAACCAGTACATGTTAAGGTGGTCATCACAAGGTCATGTTACTTTTTTAACGCAATTTTATAGAAGGTCATTGATCCTGAAGACTTAGGTCCTCTTCGTGTATTCATGATAGAGACTATGTGCCAGCTTGAGATGTGCTTACCTCCATCATTTTTCGATATGATGGTGCACCTTATGTCTCATATCGTGCCATAGATAATTGCACTCGGTCCATTGTACTTACATCAGATGTGGTCGTACAAGCGGTACATATCCATTCTAAAGGGATACATGCGTAACCGTGCTCATCTAGAGGGATCGATGATAGAGGGATATACTATCAAAGAGGTCGTGGAGTGCTGCATAGATTACTTACAAGATTGAAAGGCAATTGGTTTACCAATACCTCGACACGAGGGGATACTGTCTAGAAGAGGGACGAAAGGAAAGAAAAGATTCATCGATCAAGATTATAAAATGGTGCATGAAGCATATACAGTGTCCTGCAACAGCTTGTGATTGTGGAGCCGTACATACAGCAACACCTAAATCGAATAAAAGTTCAAAATGTTGGATGGTCAAATGATTGGATCATGAAAGTGCACAAGCGTCATTTCACCAAATGGTTGAATGACCAAAACCTACCAGATGGAGAAACCACTGAGGAGAAAACTATGAAAAAGTTGGCCTATGGCCCATCAAATACAGTCACCTCCTGGCAAGCGTATGATATCAATGGGTACACGTTTTATACCAAAGCAAAGGACAAGAAGGGTGTAGTCCAAAACAGCGGTGTTCGTGTGGAGACAATCAACGCAACTGGGCAAAATAGCACATACTATGGATTCATAGAAGAAATCTGGGAACTCGACTATGGACTCAATATGTAGATACCGTTGTTTTGATGCCAATGAGTGAAGCATCCAGATAGAGTGTTCGTGGACAACTTCAAGCTTATAGTTGTTGACCTCACGAATGTAGGCCACAAAGATGACCGGTGGGTTCTACTGATCGCGTCGCTCAGGTTTTTTATGTAACCAACCCAACTGTTTGAAGAAAGACAATTCTATGTAGAAAACAGAGAACCCTAGGAGTTAATGATGTGGAAGGCGTCGACGAATACAATTAGTACGACACCATGCCGCTTTTCTCTGATTTTCGAAACAAGATTAAGCAAGTAAAAGCAACCATCAATGATTTTTTGAAACCCTACATGCGAAAAGGTGGCATAGGGAAAATGTAAAAGGCTAAATTATGTAATCTCATTTATTTAGACTTTTTTGGAATTATTTATGAATTTATAAGGACTAGAGCGTAATTATGAATTATATTTAAATGGAAAACAATCCATCATTTGGGAGTTATTTAAATAATTTATGACGCATCACATAGATATTAATTTTAAAATATTGCAGAGACAAGTTTCAACAATATTTGGAACTTATTTGAATTATTTATGAATTTACAAAGACCTTAGCCTTAATTATAAATTCTTTCCAAAAACTGATATAGATAGGTGGGTCCTGCTGATTTTTCGCAGGCGGAGGCTTAGGAGGCCTGCCTGCGAAAAATCTTTTCGCAGGCCGGCCATGTAAGCCTGCGGCTGCGAAAAGGATTTTTGCAAGCGGGGGCTTACGTGGCCCGCCTGCGAAAATAGCCCCCCTTATATAGATTTGCGTGGGACAGTCGCCTCGACAGAGGACCTCCACCGCCAGAGCAGTTGTCGTGCCTTGACCGCACCGTAGCCAGGCGCTATCGTTGGAACCACTGCCGTTGACCTCCACCGGCGCCGCCTTGACCTCCTCTGCCTCGCCCTCTGCCACAGCTCGGCGTGGACCGATGACTGCCAGTGAGAAGCCTCCTCTACCTCAGGAGCCATCGCCACTGCCGGCCATGTCGTCGACCTCAGGAGCCACCGCCGCCACCACTACCTCCACCTCAGGAGCCACAGCCGCCGCTGACGTCATTGGTTGTCCTTAGTCCCCTCCCCATCTAACTCCTATATGGTGTGAATTGTGTGGTGAATGCAAATTTGGTGAATTTGGGGGTAATATGGGTTAATTGTGGTGAAATTTTGGGGAATTTGGGTGAGTTTTGATGAACTCCAGCTGAATTGTGGTGAATTTTGGGGAATTAGGGCGAATATTGGCGAACTGTGATGAGAAATTATGATGAATTGATTTGTGGAATATTGTGAATTATTTTGGTGAATTTTGCAAAACTATGAGAGAAATTGTGATGAATTTTGGGGAATATTTTTATTGTGGCAAATTTTTGGGTGAATTTGCATTAGAATACTGTGAATTATTTTGGTGAATAATTAGGTAAATTATGGTGAATTTGCATTAAAGTACTTGACAATCGGTCGTAGTTTATATAAACCCTGTCGACATCAAATTTTGCCTGTAAGTTTGTTCTTAATTTTTTTACTTTATTTTGAGGATCAATAATAAAGGATCAAATTTGAGAATTAACTTTGTGAATTTTATGGAATGTAACTTACAGTTATCATAGGTACTGATGAACTTCGATTATTAGAAGCAGCCATAGTGCCCAAATGTCCATCATCAAGCTCGGAGGGCGCCGAGTATAACGAATCTTCTTATCAAAGCCCAAGTGATCCTTGTCCAAGTCCGGAAGCACAAAAAAAGGGTGGGGAGAATGATGAAATCAACTCAGAGTACATGGCACCGGTAAAGGTGGTACCAATTTAACCAATTCAACACTACTGATTATAGATGGTATTTAAGCCGGTGCTGATTTACGTGTAATGTGTTATAGAAGAAGGCTCCACGAAGGTCCAAATGTAAAGCCATCTGTATGCCAGAAACACCTGTTGAGGATGTGGCATGATCCTCTAGCCCAGAACAAACTGTGGCCTCTACCAACCATGAGAGTACGCCTAAACACAGAAGGGGAGCACGAAGCTGAAACCAGCTATTAGACGAGACCCACATCTTGACTCGGATCGGTCTAAAAGAGGAACCGCTATTGCTGGAATTATCCTTGTCTAAATATAGCAATCATTGCGATGCCCTAGTCAAGGAGCATGTCCCAATCACAACCAAGGTCTAGGATGAAGTTTCGTAGGGGACTAAGCAATTTCTTTAGGCCGAGCTGAACAAAAGGATTCTATTTCCCCTTGGAACAAGTGATCTCCCCAAGGACAATGCATTGAATGGAAAAGTCATGGCGGGGATGGAAGTTCGAGTTGAACATGAAGTTCATGCAGAAGGGTTGGGACCCTTTTAGGGTTTTCGAGAAGATAACACAGGCCCTATGGGACCAGTTCGTGGCAATAAAGACCTCTAAAGAAGAATTGGAAAAGAGCAAGAAAATGTCAGCCCTACCGAAGAGAAACATATATCCCCATCACCTGGGCTCGACTGGGTACACCCCTAAAATCAAGAAGTGGAGAAAGGAGGAAAAAGAGCTTAGAAAGGCGGGCAAATAAGTCCCAATGGAGGATCACGACGAACGAAGCAGGAACTGGGTCCACACAAGAACCCTAGCTTTTACCGAGGAGGGTGAGGTGGTATTCAAAGACCCCTCAGCTACAGAAAGTAGCCCAGGATTTGAAGCAACTCGCCGAGAATCAAAAAATAGGCAAATTTAGACCTAAAAGGGAGTTTGACCATCCGACAGTTGTGTTGGGCAGCCTGGAGCATTCTGGTCGCATCCTAGTAATGTCCTCGAAGCTTAGCTAGAAAGAAGACTTCTCAAAGGACGCATCCAACTATAGGAAGCGCGACCGATATAAGGAAGATATAGCTCGAACTGTTAGGGAGCAGGTAAGGAACGAGTGCTAAGCATATCTAGAAGCAACATTCCTCATGGCGCGTGATACCCAAGAGCCCCAAATGTTGCCCCCTGCCATATTGCCTGGCAGCATTGGATCAGCGCTAGCACCGAGATATTCAATCAATGACATAACAGAGGATACACCTTGCTGCCTGAATGTTCCGGTCGGAAGTGCTGGAAGAACAATGACGGTTGCGAAGGGAAGGGAATACTGGGATGTAGATTTCATTGCACAAATATTCTGGCGGACTATGCCAAGGTAGAAGTGCAAGTTGTGAATGAAGATCACGAGATGTACAAGATAGACATTCCCACGCCTGAGGGAATCATATTTCTCGAAGATGCAATGGACCAATACATACTATGGCACCGCCGAGATATTATTCTAGGGAACCAAGACAATCGGGAAGAGCCGAGGCCGCAATCACCAAGGCACGCAAATAGATTCCCCCAAGGCACAGTCCCAGAGGCAATTCGTCGCTATCAGTTCTTTCTGAAGCCACTACAGGATCAGATTAAGTTGAAGCACATGCAATAATAGAACAAGCTGAGATGCCTCCACTCTCAGATCAAGCTGAGGGGCATGTAGAACAAGTTCAAGCTGAGGCAGCTCCACTATTAGATCAGTGTGATGCCCATGTTGAACAAGTTCAAGCTGAAACGCCTCCATAACCAGCTTTCCCCCAAAGACCGACATCTCCAGTAGTGCCATAGAAGATAAGAGAACATGATAAGAAGTAAAAAAAATGAGCATAAGGAGAGGTGGATGAAAGTGCAATCAAGGGCAGAGAGGAGAAAGCGAAGGGGAAAAAAGGTCGATGATGCTAATATCAAGGGCCTAAAAGTAAGCTTGTCTAAGGAGTTGGACTTTGTGCCTACAGCCGATGTACCAGAAAAGTTTGAGAATGGCAAAGCTTTCCTATCTAGCTAGGATTTAAACAATGCTCCATGGCAGCTAAAAAGATAGCATGAATGGTACATGAAAGCAAGACGAAAGGGCCTCAACGCCATAACCATTTCAGTCCCCCCAAGATTTTCATAGATGGAGGAGGCATTGTATTTATTGAATTCAGAGACATGCACACCTTATACAGTTGAGAAAAACTTGACGTCAATCTCGTCGTAGTGTGGTGCAAGTACATGTATACATCCGTTCAATTATGTTTATTCACACATTTACCGAGTCATGTTATTGTCGAGTCCTTATTAGAGATGTTTTTTGTAGGATGCATTATTTCCTAGCAGAGAAGAAGGGAGAACCCTTCGGCTTCCTCAACCCATATCGCATTTGCGAGCCAAATCACACTTTCAAACTAGACGAGAAGAAATCTAAGGAGCTAATGGACAAGACACCTAAGAAGAGGGGGGGAATACATTAATAAGAAGCATAAAAGCAAAATGTTGGAGGTGGCCGTGTACATGGGACGCGCAATGTTGTCTATGTAGAACAAAAGATGTATAATGGCCCCATACAACTTTGGGTAAGTGCAATGCCCTTTAGATACTTCACTTCTACTTAATCAATACTTGGCCAACTAAACAATTTACGCTATTTGTATAGCGACCACTTAATTCTTTCCTCCTGTATCCGAAGCATGGAGAAGCAGTTGTTCTAGACCCACTCGACACCCCAGTTGAGTCCTACAAACAATTCCTTGTTGTCTTAGATTAGTAAGCATATCTCATACACTTTTGTTCAGGCTGATTCATACACTTATGACTAATAAAAACTCAATACATTTAATTTGTTATAAAAGGGCATACAAGCTCTACTATATGAAAGGAGGAGAAATGGTAGTGAAAAGAGACCAGATCTTGGTCCATAATAAGTGGCCAGTAATATACTATCCACGTCACAAAAACTTATCTTGTCTGTGTATACATGCAACTAATTTAAATACATTGTATTTTAAATCTTACAAAGTGCCATAAGCAACCAAAAGGCAGCATCCTCTGTGGATATTATATTTGCGAGTACCTAAGAGTAGAGGGGAGGTATTTCAAGAACCTTGAGAATGTAAGTTAATTAACTATATATGTCGTTACAATTATTCGTATGTAACAGTTGGTAACGCCTTTAATTTTTGCTATGTTTTTGAAGCAACTGCCTAGAATTCGAAGATCAGAACGAGAGATGGAGGATAAGTCCATTGAAAACATACAACGGGACATGTGCCACTTCATCCAACATGAGTGTTGTCACAAGTTAGGGCGTTTCTTCGACAAAGAAGGCATTCTCACCATGGACCCCAAATATTCAGAATTAATTGATTGGACAAAAAAACTATGATGTAAATTCTGTGTAGTGACATAAATATTTCATTCATCGTATGTATATATGTATGTATAACAATGTAAATATCTTCTCTTTTTAAATTTATGACGGTCACGAAATCGACGACGCATGACGGCCCCCCGATGAACCCCCTAGCCTCTCCCGCGACCTCCTGCTTCTACTGCTCCTCTTTTCCTCTCCATCGCATCGCCTCTTCCTCCATCTGCACATACGGAATCGAATCGATCACCAATTATGCACTCTATATAATGCTCGATGATTATGTATATATGCGGTAAAAATTGAAAATAAGAGGAAAAATATCATCACAAGCGGTCATATTTTGGCAAAAAAATTTAAAATTGGCGCAAATATCATCATAGGCGGCTAGTTTAAGAAGTGGGGACCTATTACCACAGGCAGGCCTTGTAAGCTGGCCACCTACGAAAATGTATTATCATAGGCAGACGGCTTACAAGGCCCGCCTGAGATAATATGTTTTCGCAGGCGGATGGCTTACAAGGCCCGCTTGCGAAAAGAGGTTTTCGCAAGCGGCCCCCCACCCGCCTATGTAAAGCATATATTTTCACTGGCCTTTAGTCGCAGGCGGAGCTGCCGGTCGCCTGTGAAAACATGTTTTGGCCACCTGTGATATCATGTTTCGTGGTAGTGATCAACCCATGTTTATCTAGTGTCCCTATGTATGCTGTGGGTTTCTATAAATTGCCTAAGGAATTTCATAAGAAAATGGATGCGGTTAGATGGAGATTTTAATGGTAAGATTTGGAGAGAAAGAAAAGGTATCATATGATTAAGAGAAAAGTTCATATTTAGGCCCTCAACTATGGTCTTGGTCCGATTTTTGTCCCTCAACTATGAAACTATTCATTTTTTGTCCCTCAACTCTCAAAATCGTTCACATTTGATCCCTAAATCCAAACTTGAGTAGTTTTGATAATGTGTTGCCTATGTGGAGTTCACATGGATGAATAGTAATGACATCGACATACCCATCAATAATAAACAACAACAAAAGAAAGAAAAAATGAAGAAAATACTATAGTCTATATGTCAACCCCTGCCTCCTTTTCCTCTTTCTATCCTAGATACAATATATTATATATTTTAAATTGCTAGCTACGATGCCACCTAGTGTCGATGCTTTGTATCGACAATAATTATATGGGCTATTCGCAAGACCTAAACTTGATGGATGCAAAGGAACACAAAACAAGTTTATCCTGGTTCAGGCCCTCAAGGTGAAGTAATAACCAACTTCTAGCTATTGTGTATTGCCTTTGAGGTTTCTCTGGTGAGATTCTGTATGGTGTTGTTCTCTTGCCCCAGGGGGCTCCTTGCCTACCCTTATATACTGAGGAGATAAGGTTATATGGTAAAAATCCCAATCGGACTTCAATCAAAGGATTTCCTTCTAGGAATACATCGTAACCGGCTAGGACTATATCCTTTCCCTTGTCATGCAAGATAACATAAGCCGAGTTCTACTATATCCCTAATTACATGGTCAGGCTCATCCTCTATCGGAGTAGCCATATTGCTTTCCATGAGGTATCCAGGGCCCATGGCCTCCACAGTAGCCCCTGAGACCTTCATAGTTGAGTCACAGCTGACGCATAGTGCTCATCCTCTATGGTGAAGATTTTCCGAGTGCATTGCTCCCAAGTACTCCTTGTCCGAGTATCTCTTCTCCAAGTCTCACTTCATGTCAGCCAGCAACGAGGCTATGAAGGGCTTCATAGAAAAAGTCGAATAGTGTGCACCGAATAGGCGCACCTATTAGGTGTAGCCCCCGACTTTGTGTTTAATTGTGAAACAATTAAACATAAAGTCAATGATTTTTAACCTTTAAGTCTTTCCCGAGTGATATATTTCTCAGAAATTGGACTCTTCAGTATCATATCAGCTGAAAATATTTTTGCTTAAGGCAATTTGGCTAAGCACATAAGCCAAGTACCACTTCATGGATTTTGACCCAATATGTGGTTAGGTGTACTTGAGAGATACATGCATCCCCAATTTTAATGGAGACCAGCTATTGATCCTTATAAGGATATATCCTCAATACCTATTAAATAATTCAGATATCTGAACACATGTGTCCAACAATTAGGCTTAACATGAAGCATATCTGATTATTTTAATCGGTTCCTAAAAATAGCACCCATACTGTGATTGTAACATAGACAGCCACTGGCCCAATAGGACACACTATTTAGGAACTCATATCTTGCGGCCCATTACTGAGCAGGCCGGCCCAAGCCTACCACCTAGTGTAGGCCTATAAATCCCAGGGAGAGAGAAAAGATTCCCCTTTCTCCCCCAAATCGCCAAACCGCTTCAGCTTCTAGAAATCGCACCCAAACCTCATGCTCTCTGGTTCCGCCTAGGGTTTCTGATTGCTTGAGCTCCCCTCCACAGATCCTCAAGGCCTTCCATTCCAACCTCGATTCCTGTCATCTAGAAGCTTTTCCCCCTCTTTCCGCACTCCGAAAATGCCGAGGGCTTCCTTTGAAGTCCCTCTCGTTCCATCCGGAACATGGCCAACCTCAACAATATGTTCTTCAAAGCTGGCTCACCTAGAGAGAAAGAAGTGACTCCAGCCAAAGGAGCTCATCAACTGGTGTTTGGCCATCAGTGAAACAATCCCTTCCCCAGATTCCCATGAAATCGTGTTGTTTGCTTTTTTTTCAATAGGGGCTTTGCTCTTCCATCTTTGGATTTCCTTCATGGCCTCCTCGATTATTACCAAATCTAACTCATCCATCTCAACCCCAACTCCATCCTCCAAATTTCTATTTTCGTGACCCTCTGTGAGGCCTTTCTTGGGGTCGATCCCTATTTCAATCTCTTCTGCTTCCTGTTCCACGTCAAACCCCAGCCATCAAATCCAAACCCCAAGTCATAGGGGAGCGGGGCTTCAGCTCCGCAACGAGATTAAGAAGGCCTATCTCCACGTCCCCAGAAGACTTCGCTGAAAGGGTGGCATCAGGAGTGGTTCTACTGTTCAAACTCAGAGCCCTCCTTGCCACCCTTCACGAGGAATCCTCCTATGGTCTTGGATAGCTGGATGGCTCTCCCTTCAAATGCTGCCATGGTTCAGGTGCTGCTGCTGGAGAAAATTGAAGCCCTGAAGGATAAGGGGTTGACAGGGACGTGGGTGGCATGGACTTTCCAAAATCGGCGCATATAGCCCCTGAAGGCCAGCATTCATCTTGATTATGATTACCAGGGAAAGAAAGACCCCACTCGGGAGTGCTCCGATTTTGTCGACAAGGACGTTGTCACCGACACCCTGCTCGGCTACTTCATTAATGGAGTAGTCGAGACTTTGGATGCTGAGAGGGCTCCCAAGCCCTACTGCCAGAGTAGGCCCTGGCCAACGGTAATATCTCGTCTTTTGGTTGTCTTCATGTTGTTTGTGATGGTGGATATGAACCCAATCCAATTGAGTCTGCTTTTATGCATAATGTGTGGAGGCCATGGGCCCCGGGTACCTCATCACAAGCGTATAGGCCACTCGGATAGAGGATGGGCTGAGACTTGTAATTAGAGATATAGTAGCACCCGGCAGGCTTTGCCTTATATGATAAGGAATATACAGTCCTAATCGGGTAAATTGTATCTCTAAGAGGAAATCCCTTGGCCGTATTCTACTGGGATTCCTACCTTGTACCCCTGTCCCCTAGTATATAAGGGGAGGCAGGGCGCCCCCTGAGGGCATAAGCTCATAGATCAACACAAATCCTCAAAGGAATACCACCACAACTGGACGTAGGGTATTACCTCATATCGAGGGCCTGAACCAGTATAAAATCTCCCTCTGTTCCTTTGCAATCCACCGAGTTTCCATCCGCCAGGTAGCCCTATATTCATATTGCCGGTGTAAAACATCGACAGCATAATGCTTGTAGGAATTTGTCAAATTCTCATCAAACCCTCCCAGCCAGCTGGCTAGGGAGTCCAGGAAAGGGCCGGCCAGTTCATCAACTGTCCAACCCAGCCCCAAGAGGACTAGGAAGCAACCTATGACAAACCAAGCCAAGAAGAAAGACATACCGAGTACGGCATCAGGCGGTCCCAAGATCAAGGACCCCAGCAGCACAGCCCCAGCACCAACCAGCACCAGGACCACACTGCCGACTGCTCCACCAGCCTAGGTGGCCGCACCTAGTGCCACACTGACAAGCCTGAGCTCCACACTGCCTGCTGCCACGCCTCCTGGCCCAACATCAGGCAGCACAGCCCCTCCGAGTAGGCCTTCGGGCCCATCGCCGACAACCTCCACCCCTGGCACACAGGGGTAGAGATTTATGACTTCCAAGAGGTATGAAATCAATATCGACCCCTATCGCCATCCCTGTCCCGACTGAGGCTGAGCCAATAGAGCCTCAGCCTGTGCGGAGTGTCGCTCCAACCCCTGAGGTCAAGGTGGCGCACTCGGTTGGGCCACAAATATCTCCTAATCGGAATAGCACAAGCATAGCTGAAGTCCCAGTCGTCGAGCCGACTAAAGAGTCAACGCCCCCTGAAGGTCCAAGGCCCATAACTCTTTCTCCTCCTCTGTCCATGTCGTTAGAAGAGACCGACCTCCCCAGGCTCAAGGCCCCTCCACCCAACTTCCCCCGGGTTTTCTATTGGGTTAACCCGGATGGGAGCGATAATATGTTTGAGTTGAACGAGGAGGCAACCAAGAAAGAGAGGATAGAGCTGATGGAGGCCACAATCAAGGCTTCGAGGCAGGTCCAGGTATGCGACTCGGCTAGCCACAGTCTCAACTTCATGCTGATTGTCTAATCTTGTAGCTTGTTCAGCGATGACTCGCTTTATTTGATAACTGTCTTGCTTTTGCAGAGAATTGTCGAGCGATCTAAGAAGATGAGTCAGGTTCTTACCTGACTCGCTCCCTAGATCACTCAATTTACCCAGCTCCAGGCTGCGAAGGACGAGCTGGAGTGGACCAGTAAGGAGAGGGAGGCCTGGCTGAAGAACTCCGTCAACAAGCTGCGGGATGAGCAGTGGGAGAAGATAGGGACCATCAGAGGTAAATCCACCTTCTACCCGAGTAGCTCCAGGCGTCCTCTCCATGTTTCTAACCTTCAATCTTGATTGGCTGTAGCTCATGAGATAAATCTGCACAATCAGTCCCTAGAAATTGAACACCTAAAGAAGGAGCAAAAGGAGCTCGAAAAGGCAAAATCCAAGGTCAACACCGAGTATGCGAGTAAGTTGCATATCTTCTCCTGTACTCTGCCTGACTAGATGTCCAAACTTGCTTATGTCTTTCTTCTGAATGAGCAACCTTCAAGACCAATGCGCAGACTCAATTTAGCACATTTGCCGAAGAAATCAAGGTAATAGAGAACTTGCGGAGTGCCATAGTGGACTCGGCGAAGTCTCTATTAGATATTATGCAGCCGGGCCAAGCTTGGTCCAATTCGAGTTCTCCTTCGCAGGTACTGCAACGCCTTCAAGATGCACTAGCGATCTTGAGGGAATATGCCACGGAGCATGCGACAGTGGGGATCTCCTAAGCCATGGCCATGGCCAAGTCTCTCTACCCCCAGGTGGACATTGAGGCGGTCAGTGAAGGGTTTACCGAGGGCACCACTCCAGAGGAAGGACTAGAACTGATAAACCAGTTGAGGCCGACTGCTCGGGCAGTAGCTGAGGATCTGCCATTGTAAAAACAAACCCTTCTAAGTAGTCTATATATGGGAAAGACAAAAACCATCTGTATAAATTGTAAATATTTTTGTCTGCTGTGAAATCTTGCTGAGTGCATGTTCTATCGTAGCCGTACCCGACTAGCCAATCTATGCTGAGTGTTAAGGGCCAACTTTAAAAAGCGTTTATCCCATGAGACTATACTCGGCAAGACTTAGCATAATTATTATAAAACTTCACGACTTGGATAAAACAGACTCGAACTTTAGTAATAACAAAAGACATGTTATCATCATGTAGCCCCTGACTCACTACTCGGTTGGAACAATCGCATAGTGAGTCAGAGTAAAAAAATTTATTTATATATATAAATTGAGTACAATGCTCAAGTATAGAAAAGATGTAGTTGTTCTATGTTCCATGAGTTGTTGATTAGGACGTCATCTTCTGTCTTCAGTTGGTAAGAACCTAGATGTGTCACCTCAGCGATAACAAACGGCCCTTCCCACAAGGGAGATAATTTGTGGCTATCTTTGGTAGCCTGGATTTTTCTCAAAACGAGCTCTCCGACCGAAAAGGCGTGGCCACGGACATTACGACTGTGATAACGAGAAGGCCTTGAAGATATCTCACTGACTGGATAGTTGCGATGTCCCTTGCTTCTTCCAACTGATCGAGCTCGACCAGTCGATCTTTATTTGACTTCTCTTCTGAGTGGGCCTGAACTCGTGGAGAGCCGAACTCCAACTCGGTTGGTAAGACGGCCTCAGCACCATAGACTAGTAAAAAAGGGGATTGCTTGACTGACCGTGGTTCTTAGAGACCAGAGAACGGATGGGAGGTTTTGCACCCACTGCCCTGCATATGGTCGTAATCGGTCGAACACCCTGGTCTTGATACCTTGTAAGACCATGCCATTTACGCATTTGACTTGCCCATTGCTCTATGAGTGGACCATAGAAGCATAATAGATCTTAATGTCGAAATCGTCATAGAAATCTTGAAAGATGCCACTAGTGAACTGAGTGTCGTTGTCCGTTATGATGCGGTTAGGAACTCCAAACCAGTAAAAAATACCCATATGAAGTCTTTTGCCCTGGCCACTATGATGGTAGCAACGGGTTTTGCCTCAATCCACTTTGTGAACTTGTCCACTACGACAAACAAGTGTGTGAACCCTCCTAGCACCTTTTTGAATGGCCCGACCATGTCGAGCCAAAATGCAAAGGGCCAAGATATTCGGATTGTCTGTAACTCCTAAGCTGGTAGATGTGTTTGCAGAGCACAAAATTGGCATCCCTCACATGTCTGAACTATGTCCTTAGCATCGGTAAGTGCAGTCAGTCAGAAGAACTTTTGCCTGTAAGCCTTTCCGACTAACGTCCTTGATGCAGCATGGTTGCCACATATGCCTGAGTTGATTGATTGCAGAATCTACTTGCCCTCCTCAGGTGTGACATAGCGCATGAGGACTCGGCATGTGCTTCGACGATAGAGGTCTTCTCTGACTACAAGAAAACTATTACTTCGACGCTTAATTCACTCAGCTTCGCAACAGTCTTTTGGGAGCTCATCTTCCAATAGGAATCGGATAATTGGAGTCCGAGAGTCTTGAGAGATGATTAACACATCTCTTGGTTCCGGGGTAGGTTCAGCCCTCGACTGCTTAGTATCAGGCTTTTTCTTTACTAATGGCTCCAGCAACTGCTCGAGAAAAACTCTAGTCGGGACCACTTCTCGCTTGGATCCCATGTTGGCTAGTTCGTCTGTGGCTTCATTGTATAGGCCCAAAACATGTGTGATTTCTAGCCCATCAAATTTGTTCTCTAGCTTCCGCACTTCTTGACAGTATGCCGCCATGTTATCATCCAAACATGTCTAGTCTTTCATGACTTGGTTTACCATGAGTTGGGAATCCCCGCGAACCACCAATCGTCGGATACCGAATGATATGGCAATATGGAGCCCGTGGATGAGTGCGTCATACACAGCAACATTGTGAGATGATGGAAAATATATTTGAAGGACATATTTGAGTTTCTCTCCAGTAGGTGACGTCAAAACGACGCTAGCTCCTGCTTCACTGATCCGTAGAGAACCGTTGAACTACATTGTCTAGTATTCAAGCTTGTCCACAGGTGTGGCCGTCTGAATTTCCATCCACTCGGCCACAAAGTTAGCCAGAGCTCGAGATTTGATTGTTGTCCATGGTTGAAAGATAATGTCAAATGCTATCAACTCGAGCGCCCATTTAGCAATTCTGCCAGTGGCTTCGCGATTATGTAGGACGTCCCCGAGTGGATACGATGTGACAATTGTAACCTGATGCGACTAAAAATAGTGCACCAACTTCTAGGGAATTATGAGTAATCCATATAGTAGCTTCTAGACTTGGGGATATCGCATCTTGGATTCGCCTAGGACCTTGCTGACAAAGTAAACTGGCCTTTGAACTTTTTGTATCTATTTTGGCTCTGCTCGCTCGACGACTAACACCGTGTTGACTACCTAAGTGGTTGCCGCCATATACAACATAAATGGTTCCTGGGCATTGGTGACGCCAACACGGGTAGTGATGTAAGAAACTTCTTGAAATCTTCAAAGACTTGTTAGGCTTCTGGTGTCCATTGAAAATAGTCAACCTTCTTCCGTAATTTGAAAAAAGGCATGCCTCATTCGCCAAGTCGGGAAACAAATCGGCTGAGCATCGCCATGCAACCAATCAGCTTCTGTATGTCCTTCTGACTAGTCGGGGGAGCCATGTTCATGATCGTGTTGATTTTCTCCGGATTTGCCTCGATGCCACATTGTGAAACAATGAAACCGAGTAGTTTTCCTGAGGGTACTCCGAAGACGCACTTTTCTGGGTTCAGCTTCATCTTGAATCTTCGAAGGCTTTACAAAGTTTCTTCTAAGTCGGCGATGAGGTCTTCCTTGACATTGGTCTTGATTACCATGTCATCGACATATGCCTCCACATTGCACCCGAGTTGAGTATGAAGACACCGCTGGATAGCACATTGATATGTTGCGCCAGTGTTTTTCAACCCGAACGGCATAGTGACATAGCAGTATGCCCCAAATGGCGTGATAAAAGAAGTCTTCAAGCAGTCCTCCTCCTTTAGACTAATTTAATGATATCCCGAGTAGCAGTCGAGAAAGCTGAGTAAGTTGCATCCCGCAGTTGAATCGACCAGCTGATCTATCCTGGGTAGACCAAATGGATCTTTGGAACACGCCTTATTTAAGTCGGTATAGTCAACGCACATGTGCTATTTACCGTTCTTTTTCTAGACCAGGACTGGGTTTGCCAGCCAATCCGGGTGGTAGACCTCCTTGATGAACCCGGCTGCCAGGAGCTTGGTTATCTCCTCGCGGATAGCATCTTTCGGTCTTGTGCGAAGCACCGTAGTTGTTGTTTGACTGGCTTGGAGTCCGACTTGACATTTAGGAAATGCTCGATCACCTCTCTTGGTACACCAGGCATGTTGGAAGGCTTCCAAGCAAATATGAACCTGTTCACCTGGAGGAAGGTGACGAGCTTGTCTTCCTATTTGGGGTCAAGTCCGGTCCCGACAAACACAGTCTTGCTGAGGTCGGAAGGATCCAGGGGATCTTCTTTGTTTTTGAATCTACTGAAATTCCTGACTTGGCTGCCTTATTCGTCGGGACTTGGTCGTCCTCCTTTGAAGTTGTTGCAGCTGGTCGGATATTACTTCATCCGATTGCCGCCTCATGAGACTGGGCCAGCTTGCAACTCTCCTTGTCGCAGGTGAAGGCTTGCTTAACATCACTGCGCAGAGAGAGTACTCCTGCTGGTCCTGGCATCTTGAGCATCATGTAGGTGTAGTGAGGCACCGCCATGAATTTGGTGAGTGCAGGTCGTCCGAGTATGGCGTGGTAAGCGGTCTCGAAGTCGACAACCTCGAAACAGATGCTCTCTATGCGAAAGTTTTCCCTTGTACCAAAGGTCACTAGCAGAGTGATCTGTCCGAGTGGAGTTGAAGAGAGGCCAGCGATTACCCCGTGGAAGGGAGCTGCACTCGGCTGCAACTCAGACCAAGGTATCTTCATCTCATCAAGTGTTTTGGCGAATAAAATATTGAGTGCGCTTCCTCCGTCGATGAGAATAATTTTCAACTTGATGCTTCTGATGACCGGGTCTAGGATGAGTGGGTAGCTTCCTGGATGTGTTACTCGGTCAGGGTGACCCGATGCGGTCGAAGGTGATTGCCATCTCAGACCAGCGTAGATATTTGGGGGCGTCAGACGAGACCAAGTTCACTTCTCGGGCAGTTAGCTTCTGTTTACGCTTGGACTCGTATGATGATGACCCTCTGTTAACGCCAAAATTTGGTAAGGCCCTGTGTCAGATTCGGTCAAAGGGGAAATTGCAGTCAACTGGCGGAAATTGATCCAGAAGAGACCGATTCCGGGAGGGAGCCGTGAAGACCGTTGTTTGGCAGTTGTTTACTGTACCTATTAATTAGGCAAGTGTTTATCTTTAGGAAACCTGACCTCGTGTCCGGTCAGGATTTGTTAGCGTTTTCTGTTATAATTAGGAAATCATGTACCGTGTCCAATAAGAACTCGTGTAACTCAGGGTATAAATACGTACGCCCGGGGACCTTGTAAAATATCACTCGATCAATACAATTTCGGCGCATCGCCACCCTTCCGACGGGATCTTGCTTCTCGAGCCGGGCTGCATCGGTTAGGTCCGACCTCCTGCGAGAGGGTAAGTCTCGTCACCCCGGCTACCTATCGGCTAGGACTTCCTCGGTTGGGTCCAATATTCTAGTCGGTTTATGGTAGTCGGCTTACCACGATATATTTACTTTATCTATGGCTGCATCAGTTCAGTTTGACCTCATAGATTGATTAGGTATATCACATCACGTGTGCATAGATCGTATCGGCTTACTGGGAGCGATTTATCATCAGTTTGTGCTGCATCGGTTAGGTCCGACCTACTAAACTGCTAGCGATAAATCGGTCCTGCTAGGTCGATGCTTTATGTGCAAGCGTCTTATCGGGGTGCATAGCCGGTAAGTTATCATGTTTTAGCATCACGATCGCATCAGGTCCATCAGCTTATCGAGACTTCGTTATTATTATCAGTCTATGCTGCAACGGTTAGGTCCGATCTACTAGACTGAATAATAACGTTATTCTTAATAAGCCGATGGGTTTTATGCGATGTTGTTATCGGAGTGCTTAGCCGATAAGTTATCCCTTATTAAATACAGCCGATTATACTACTTGCCTTGTTGTGCATTCTTGCCTACATTACTGTTACGATCGGCTAGGGGCTAGCCGATTGGTTTATTCTGCCGATCCTAATGCGAGCACCAGCAGGTTCCCGGGCACGACCTCAGCCAAGTCCCCGGGCACGACCTCAGGTAAGGACCCGGGCACAAGCATAGGTAAGAACCCGGGCATGGGCACGAACAGCGGATGAAGATCCCGGGAGCCAATGTGAGCAAGGGGCCCGGGCACGGGTGCGGGCAGTATCTTCACAGCAATACCAGTAATTTTAAACTATGATCGGCTGGAGTTTATTTCATCTATTTACTTATGCATTCTGCCTGTTTATTTTACCAAGTTTATAGCCGGTTTTTGAGCATCCCTTCGATGATCGGCTAGCGCAATACTTGTTTATTATTATGCTATTGCTCTTGCCGTCATCGGCTTTTAGCCGATGTATAAGTGCTACAGTGCGTATCGGCCATCGGCCGATGAGATGAGTCCAAGCCGGCTTCCAGCCGATTGGCTCATGAATTTGACATCTTTTCTCCTTGTCAATTGCAGGGTCAAATTGACTGGCACGCCTACGAACCTCAAGATTTTAGGACCTGCACTGGAGTGAAGCAAATCTCCCAGGCCTTCGCGTGTCTCCCAGACGCCGGACGGCCCCCGGCGGTTTTCGGCGTCAACATGTTTTTGGCACGCCCAGTGGGACGCGAAATTTCGACGCAAAGTTTCAACGCGAAGTTTTCAACAATCAGATTGGCAACATGGCCGGGAAAGAAGTCAAAACAGACAACATAATTCCGGTTAGCTTGGAAGATTTAACAGAAGAACAAAAACAGCAAATTGAGCAAACTATGGCCAACTTTCAGAAGCTGTGCTTAGAGTCCTTCAGCATGACAAGGCAAGGGCCGATTCAAAAATCCCAGTTTCCGAAGCCAGTATTGGTTGGAGAATCAAGCCGTACGCCACCTAAGAGTCCACCGGTAAAACCCTTACAAGAGATGGTGAATGAAGCAGTTCATCACGCGCTCATTAATCAGTCCGGAATTCTGGTGAACACACTTCATAATCTTATAAAGAAGACGGTGGATGGATCAATTATTCAAGAGCCTGCTCTGGGTCCTGTTTACCTCCCACCGAAGGTTGAACCAACTCAGATTGCTTACAACATCAGCAGAGATATACCAGAAAACATGTTTGCACAGAACCAGGCTGGGGGGCAACAGGATATTCCTACTGGGTACCATCGGTCTTCTTACTATGGAGGATATCAGCAAAATTACCCAGGAGGCGGGGCCGATCCAGGTACTTACCAGAGGGAATATAATAGACAGAATCGGCAACAAACTCCACCCATGCAGTATCAACAAGACAACCTGAGGGAAGAAGATCTATCAACTAAGGTTGCTGAAATAGTGAGGGAGCAGTTCGGGATCAAGCCCAAGGAACAAACGTTCATGTATCGGCATCCATATCCTGAGTGGTTCGACAGGGTTCCATTACCACACCGATACAGGGTCCCGGATTTTTCTAAGTTCTCAGGGCATGACAACACGTCTACAATGGAACATGTCAGCCGATTCCTGGCACAGTGTGGGGAGGCATCGGCTGAAGAGGCTCTGAGGGTCAGGTTTTTCCCCTTATCACTATCGGGATCGGCTTTTACGTGGTTTTCTTCATTACCACCGAATTCCGTTCGGGGGTGGGCCGATCTAGAAACACAGTTTCACAAATATTTCTTTCCTAGAATTCATGAGTTGAGACTGTCAGATTTGACATCGGTTAAGCAACGACTAGATGAAACAGTACCGGAATACGTTCAGCGATTTCGAGATATCAGAAACCGATGTTATAGTTTAAACCTGAGCGATGGGCATCTGGCCGATCTGGCTTTCCAGGGTCTCTTGGCGCCGATTAAGGAGAGATTTTCTTCACAAGAGTTCGAGTCCCTGGCGCACCTGGTACAGAAGGTATCGGCTCAAGAAAGCCGATTTCAAGAGGCAAAAAGGGATAAGTACCAGAGAAGGGTTGCTCAAGTACAGGTCTATTCATCGGATTCAGACGATGAGGAATCCGATGCTGAAGTTGGATTGGTGGAGTGGGCCAGGAACGAGAAATCAGTATCATGCCCATGGGTCAAAGATATCGGCAAGGAGGAGCGGTATGATTTCGATATTAGTAAAGCTGATAAAATCTTTGACTTGCTGTTACAACAGAAGCAGATACAACTGCTGCCGAATCATGTGATTCCATCAGCCGAAGAACTAAAGAAGAAAAGATATTGCAAGTGGCACAATACTATATCACATCAGACTAATGAGTGCAAGGTTTTTCGGCAACAAATTCAGTCGGCTGTCGAACAGGGCAAAATCAAATTCGAAGACAAGAAGCCGATGAAGATCGATGGGCACCCGTTTCCCGTAAATATGGTCTATACGGGATCATCGTCAAGAGATCAGGCCGATGGAGCGAGACGTCAAAGGTATAAATCAAGGATTACTTCATCGGACATGATAGAAAAATATTCAAGATATGAGGAACAGAGGGATGAGCCAGAAAGATATAATCCGCATTGGGACTACCCGTTCTTCCGGTTCTGCTGGGATCAAGGGATGAGACTACCATCAGTTGAAAATTGCCCCGAGTGCAGCAGTACAGGGAATCGGCATGATCGCCAGCAGGGGTTTTCGCAGGATCGAACGCTTGGGAAAAGAGCATCGGTTCATAGCCGATTTGGGCCGATCCATGAAGAGTTCTTTGAAGAAGATGAAGAGGAAGTACGTGAGAAACAAGTCCAGAATCCTCAATGGTGCCCTAGTGGGATATTCACGAAAAATCAGAAGAGAAGGGCCCAGCGTCTACGACACCGAGAGCAACAGGAAGAACAGAGTCAAGATCAGGGAGAGACCGATCATCGTCACAAGAAAACTAAACAGGTTTGGCACATGAAGAGAAAAGACGATGAACCTGATCAATCGGCCCCAGCAAATATGGTGTTCTTTTTACCTCGGAAATACAAAGCACTTTCATCAGATGAAGAAGGCGATGAGGAGATTTTTGCTCAACTGACGTTGCAACCCGATCAGGCTATATTTGATAAGCCTGAAGAGTCAGAGCATCGGCACCTAAAACCGTTATATATCAAGGGTTATGTGAATGGGAAGCCGATGACAAAGATGTTGGTTGATGGGGGAGCAGCAGTCAATCTCATGCCTCATGCCACATTCCGGAAATTGGGGAAGACTGCTGAAGATCTGATTAAGACAAATATGGTGCTAAAAGACTTCGGTGGGAATTCATCAGAAGCGAAAGGCGTATTGAACGTGGAGTTGACAGTGGGGAATAAGACATTACCCACCACGTTTTTCGTTATCGACGGAAAGGGGTCGTATAGTTTGCTTCTCGGCAGGGACTGGATTCATGCAAACTGTTGCGTGCCTTCAACAATGCATCAATGTTTGATACAGCGGCAGGGAGATCAAGTCGAAGTGGTCCTAGCAGATCAGTCAACCAATATTACCATGACCGATCTACCAGTCTGGGAAGCCGATGGTGTTGACTGCCTATTCGGAAAAATATGGGAAGGAGATTACATTAAGGTCACTAGCCAGGGGATACAGCCGATTCAGCAAGTCGACTCTGAATTGTTACTCTGATGGGCTCCATTGAAGACTTCGAGGGGAAACTGGGGCAAGGATTTACGTCGGCTGATGATTTGGAGGAGATCGACATAGGACCAGGAGATAAGCCAAGGCCGACGTACATAAGCAGAAAGTTAAGTCCTGAACTTCGAGAAGAATTGATAACATTGTTGAAGGAGTATCGGGATTGTTTCGCCTGGGAGTACCATGAGATGCCAGGATTAAGCCAGTCAATTGTTGAACATCGGCTGCCCATTAAACCAGGATATCGGCCATTTAAGCAGGCTCCAAGGAGGTTTAAGGCAGAGTTATATGAGCCGATCAAAGCAGAGATCACAAGGTTGTATGATGCCAAGTTTATAAGGCCATGCCAATATGCTGAGTGGGTTTCTAATATCGTCCTGGTGGAAAAGAAAAATGGAAAATTCAGGATATGTATTGATTTCCGGGATCTGAATAAAGCTACCCCCAAGGATGAATACCCAATGCCGATAGCGGATTTATTGGTGGATGCAGCCTCAGGCCACAAAATTATCAGCTTCATGGACAGCAATGCAGGATACAATCAAATTTTTATGGCTGAAGAAGATATACATAAGACTGCGTTTCGGTGTCCTGGAGCTATCGGCTTGTATGAGTGGGTAGTAATGACTTTTGGATTGAAAAGTGCCGGTGCGACTTATCAGAGAGCGATGAATTATATATTTCATGATCTCATCGGCTTGTTGGTAGAGATTTACATTGATGATGTGGTGGTTAAGTCTAAAAGTGAGGAAAGCCATATAGCTGATCTGCGAAGAGTGCTGGAGAGGGCCAAGAAATATGGGTTAAGGATGAATCCTAATAAATGCGCTTTTGGTGTATCGGCTAGGCAATTTTTGGGTTTTATGGTTCATGAGCAAGGAATTGAAGTTAGTCAGCGAAGCATCAGAGCCATCAAGACTACGGAGCCACCAAGCAATAAGACAGAGCAGCAATCATTGATCGGCAAGATTAATTTTGTAAGAAGATTTATATCGAATTTGTCAGGGAGGATTGAGTCTTTTACTCCATTATTGAAGTTGAAAGCCGATCAAGAGTTTGTGTGGGGGGCAGCACAGCAGAAGGCGTTCGACGAGATCAAAAACTATCTGAGTTCCCCACCTATTTTAATTCCGCCGCAGAGAGGAGTGCCGTTCAGGTTGTACTTATCAGCCGATGAGAAGTCCATCGGGTCCGTTTTGATACAGGAGTTTGAGGGAAAAGAGCGAGTTGTGTTTTATCTGAGCAGAAGGCTTTTGGATGCTGAGACAAGATATCCTGCGGTGGAGAAGTTATGCCTATGCTTATATTTCTCATGTACAAAGTTAAGGCATTATATCCTATCGGCTGAGTGTACAATAGTTTGCCAGGCCGATGTGGTCAAATATATGTTGTCGGCTCCAGTCTTGAAAGGGCGAGTTGGTAAATGGATTTTTGCTTTGACAGAGTTCGACTTGAGATATGAATCGGCTAAAGCAATTAAGGGACAGGCAGTGGCCAATTTCATTGTACAACACAGAGGGGCTCACGAAGATTATGTAGAGCCGATCCCATGGACTTTGTTTTTTGATGGATCGGTTTGCAAGCATGGATCTGGTATCGGCTTAGTTATCATATCGCCTCGGGGGGCAAGTTTTGAGTTTGCTTTTACAATTAAGCCATATCGGACTAACAATCAGGCAGAATACGAGGCGGTGCTAAAAGGACTTCAACTCTTAAAGGAGATCGAGGCCGATGTCATAGAGATAATTGGCGATTCTTTATTGGTGGTCAAGTAGTTGCCTGGAGAATATGAGTGCAGGGATGATGTTTTGAGGTCATATTATGAGGAGTGTACGGATTTGTTAAAGGATTTCAAGATGGTATCGATAGATCATATTCCCAGGGAGCAGAATTTAGAAGCCAATGATCTTGCGCAGATTGCTTCAGGGTATCGGCTGAATAGGCAGGTTGAGATTGAGATAGCCGATATTGACATTCAGAACAAGGCCGATGACTGGAGATAGGAGATAATTGATTACTTGCAAAATCCGTCGCAATCGGTTTCCAGAAAAATTCGGTATAGAGCTACTAAGTATGTGCTGCTTGATGGGGAACTGTATTATCAGACTTTTGAGGGAGTTCTGCTTAGGTGCCTGAATTTGGAAAAAGCCAAAGTGGTTATGTGCAAAGTGCATGAAGGCGTCTGTGGGACTCATCAATCGGCTCATAAGATGAAGTGGTTGCTGAGAAGAGTAGGATATTTTTGGCCGACAATGCTGGAAGATTGCTTCAGGTACTATAAAGGATGTCAAGATTGTCAAAAATTTGGAAATGTACAACGAGCACCAGCGTCGGCTATGAATCCTATCATCAAACCGTGGCCATTCAGAGGATGGGGAATTGACATGATCAGCCAGGTTTTTCCTCCATCAAGTAAGGGACATAAGTTCATATTGGCGGCAATAGATTATTTTACCAAATGGGTAGAGGCGATTCCTTTGAAGAAAGTTACGTCCAAGGAAGCGATCGAGTTTGTAAAGGAGCATATAATTTATCGGTTTGGGATTCCTCAGACGAAAACTACTGATCAGGGGTCTATCTTCGTATCTGATGAGTTTCAACAGTTTGCTGCCAGTATGGGGATCAAGTTATTAAATTCATCGCCTTATTATGCTCAGGCCAATGGACAGGCGGAGGCTTCTAACAAGAGTTTGATCAAGTTGATTAAGCGGAAAATTGATGAGCAACCGCGGCGATGGCATACTACATTAGCCGATTCATTGTGGGCCTATCGGATGGCATGTCATGGATCTACTCGGGTGCCGCCGTATCAGTTGGTATATGGACATGAGGCGGTTTTACCGTGGGAGACTAACGTCGGCTCTAGGAGAATTTCTTTGCAGAATCAGTTGACAGCCGATGATTATTATAACTTAATGACAGATGAACTTGAAGATTTGGCTCAGAATCAGTTAAGGGCGTTGGAAAGGATCAAGGAAAATAAGGCTAAGGCAGCTCGGCATTACAACAAAAAGGTGGTGAATAAGTCGTTTGTCGAGGGGGATCTTGTGTGGAAGTTGATTTTGCCGATCGGGTCCAGAGATAATAAGTTTGGAAAATGGTCGCCTAATTGGGAAGGGCACTATCGGATTAATCGTTGTGTGCCTAGTAATGCCTATGTATTAGAAGATCTTGATGGGACGGAGTTTGCTAAAGCGCTTAACGGGAAATATCTCAAGAAATACCATCCCAGCGTTTGGATCAATTCTTAAATCAGTTAAGTGCGGCCGATTTCTTAAGTAGTTCAGAAAGCCGATGTTTTTGCATCGCCTAAAGACAGCCGATATCAATCGATATCGCCTTTAGATCAAACAGAAATATTATCAAGGATGAAGAAAGCGGACAGCAGAGCCGATTAGGATATATTACAGTACAATTAATGTTTCAGGAGGCCATCGGTCATTAATTTACATGAACTTTTGGATCGTTTTGATTGCATGCAGGCGGATTTGGTCAATTTCATTGATGGCCCGGATGTCGTCTTCATCGGAGCCTGGGATGGTCTTCAAGTTTTTACGCCGATGAATGACTTGACGCACCGTCGCTGCAACCTTAGCCTCTTGGTCTTGGATGGCTTGCGGCAGGCCGATAAGCTGGGACTCTGTGGCTTCAAGATCCTTGTGAACTTTTTCAAGTTCTACCAGCAAATCGGCCTCCTTCTTCTTCAGTTGATCTAGCTTGGGTTGGAGCTCTTGGGGGGCGGCTGCCATGTCATCAAGTCTTTTCTTCTCTATCTGAGCTAACAGCCGATCGGCTTGGATGTCTTCGGTGATCTTCTGTTGGTCAACGCGATCGGCTATGCGCTGTCTAAGCTTGATGAGTTTAAACCTATGAGACTCCAGGTATGCTGCGGGGGTTAACGCGTCAACGAGTTCTTCGGGCATATGGTGTTCAATTTCTGTGAGTCTTGCCCGAATCGGCCCACAGTCTTCCACTAGCGCATCAATTGGGTTTTCCAGCTGATTGTTGATGCTTGTTAAATAATCGTGCACATCGGCTGGGAACGACGGTTTGGTTGCTACGCTGGTGGCTGTTTCGTCTTGTTTCGTCTTCTGCCTCCAAGTACTTGCCGATGTCAAAGGAGAACAAATCGGCTAAGGACTACAAAATTGGCATCGGTAAAAGGATCAGTAAAAGGTTAAAAGTGAAGTATGGGCGTGAGGAGATTACCTGAGGAAGGACATCGGCAGATCGGGTGACATCGGCTTCAGTGAGATGAATAGGATGTTCTTCAGAGGGGCCGATGTCAGCCGATGGAATAGGAGCAGTCTCGTCGACGGTTGGAGGACTTGGTACCGAGAGTGGGGCAGCTGGAGAAGCCATCGGCTCAGTGATTGGAGGGATGTCAGAGGAGTGTTGAGGTTCTGGAGCCGATGACTCGAGCTGAAAATAAAACTGGTAAGATAAGTGGAAAGAGGGTAATAATATTGAGACTTAACACATACCTGAGGAGATGAGGGAGCCGATGTTGTTTGAGGAGAAGGTGGCGTCGGGGCAACGACATCGGCATCGGTTTTCTGCTTCTTTGAGGAGGGGCGATGCGCTAACTTCTTCCGTTTTTGTCCCATCGGCCGAGGCGCCTTGAGGAGAGCCGATGGAGATGGAGCGTCACGCCCTAAGTTTGGAGTGGCTGATAGAGGTTGATATCGAATCGGCCGACCGCTGTTGCTTGTTGTTGGGGGCTCAACGCTGGCAACCTGCAAAATTAGGGGTAAGAGTTGATCGGGGAAGGCGATTAAGGCTTACAGGTGTTACCTCTTCATCGGATTCGACGTACTCGGTGTCAAGACGAGAGCAGTAGCAGGTGGCCGCTAGGCTGAATATATGTTTTTTCCATTCTGACCACCATCGGACAAAAAGTTTGGTGTTGGCAGTGCAGATATACACCTCGGTGGCGGCGCCTAGAAGAAGGGGGTCTATCAAAGTCCACATCCGATCATATTCTAGGGCGTTGCTGACCATGCCCCGGGCCTGAAGTTTGTCGATGAAGAATAGGCTGATCGGAAGCTGACCAAGGCCAAACTGGCGGGAGCCGACCGATGGATGGTAAAACTCATATGAGGGCTGCGATCGGCCCAGAGAGAAGCCAATTGGCAGCAGACGGGGGGTGATGGCCGATAAGAATATGGCCTTGGACTCATCATTGTCCAAAGCATTGAGTGGGTCGAAGTTAGAAGGCATCTCAAATGATGACGCATCGTTGTATGCGAACCAGAGAGTGGCCTCCCTGGTGAAACCATAATAAAACCCCTTGAACCACTGACTGAGTCTAGTGGGGGTTATCTTGCCGCCAGAGAGGGCCAATGCAGCTTCGCCCATGGAAACGCATCGGCGGTAAATGGGATCTTGGTCTTCTGTGTGGTCGGCTGGAAAGGATTGGTTGAGAAGAGAAGTCCCCGAGAAGGCCTTGGAGGTGTAGACATTGAGCCAGAGCTGTACAAACCACCAAGGACCCCCGATATGGCCGACGGGCTGGCCGGCCAAAAGCTTGGTCGCCACTTGGTGAAGAAGGTGATAAGTGGCGCCAAGGAGGAATTGACCCAAGGGGATTTGTTTCCGATCAACCAAGCACTCTGCCAAACACTGCATGTTGATCGTTGGGCCGAGGGTTGCGCCACCAAAAACAAACCGCTCCAGCCATAGGTTCAGAAAAGCAACATGTTCCCGGTAATCAACCGATCCAGTTCCCTTATTATGAATGGATATGTACCTGGACCAGCCGCCGATGTTCTTTGCTTGGAGCCGATGAGCAGGTTTGAAGCGGAGCTTGAAGGGGTCGATGTAGCTTGTCGTATCCAGACAGGTAAGCATAGTCACATCCAGCAAAGTGGGGGTCATCGGCCCGTGCCCGAACAGGAAGGCGTTGAGGGCATCGGACCAGAAGTATGAGGCCGATGCGAGTAGGGGTTCATTCCTTTCCATATCGGCCAGAGAGAGATTGATGCAATGGCCGATATGTGATTCTTCCCAGTAGGTTCTCTTCGCAGCCGACACCCTGGCGTACCAATCTCTCCACCCGGGCAGTTTGCTCGGCCATGACCTGAAGCTGTTAGTCTAGTCACTGACTCGCATGGCCGACTTCTTGAAAGGGATGTGCTGGGTCTCGGCGCATATGAAATCGGTGGGGTCTTCACTACCCATAGGGCCATGGTAGAAAAAGTTTGGGTAATTGGCGGCCGGGATCAAGATCTAGTCTCTAAGATGCTACAGTAAACAAGAACATAGCAAAGAACAAATGAAGAACATGGCGGATTGATGCGTCTAGGCCACAAAATCGGGAGAAATAATCGGGTAGGAAGAGTACCTCAGGAACTGCAGATGCCGATGCCATCGCGAGAGAGGAAGAAGATGCAGGAATCAACGGCCGAAGAAGAGGGCTGCGACGGTTCGTCTGGATTCGCTGGAGCTTGTTGAAACATTGGAAGATGAAGCGGTGGTGCTCTGGTGATGTGAAAGCGTAAAAAAGGGCTAGGGAGACGAAGCGTTTTATAAAGATGTGATGACCGGGCAGGAATTGAGGCCGTTGGCACTGTTTCAAACAATTATGGCAAGTGGGCTACCTTGGGCCGCCTCGGTATGGAAGAAATCTGGAGGCCCAAGATGAAAGAATTTCGAAGTCCTATAGAGAACTCCGAAATTGGGGGGCATGTGTTAACGCCAAAATTTGGTAAAGCCCTGTATCAGATTCGGTCAAAGGGGAAATTACAGTCAATTGGCGGAAATTGATCCAGAAGAGACCGATTCCGAGAGGGAGCCGTGAAGACCGTTGTTTGGCAGTTGTTTACTGTACCTATTAATTAGGCAAGTGTTTATCTTTAGGAAACCTGACCTCGTGTCCGGTCAGGATTTGTTAGCGTTTTCTGTTATAATTAGGAAATCATGTACCGTGTCCAATAAGAACTCGTGTAACTCAGGGTATAAATACGTACACCCGGGGACCTTGTAAAATATCACTCGATCAATACAATTTCGGCGCATCGCCACCCTTCCGACGGGATCTTGCTTCTCGAGCCGGGCTGCATCGGTTAGGTCCGACCTCCTGCGAGAGGGTAAGTCTCGTCACCCCGGCTACCTATCGGCTAGGACTTCCTCGGTTGAGTCCAATATTCTAGTCGGTTTATGGTAGTCGGCTTACCACGATATATTTACTTTATCTATGGCTGCATCAGTTCAGTTTGACCTCATAGATTGATTAGGTATATCACATCACGTGTGCATAGATCGTATCGGCTTACTGGGAGCGATTTATCATCAGTTTGTGCTGCATCGGTTAGGTCCGACCTACTAAACTGCTAGCAATAAATCGGTCCTGCTAGGTCGATGCTTTATGTGCAAGCGTCTTATCGGGGTGCATAGCCGGTAAGTTATCATGTTTTAGCATCACGATCGCATCAGGTCCATCAGCTTATCGAGACTTCGTTATTATTATCAGTCTGTGCTGTAACGGTTAGGTCCGATCTACTAGACTGAATAATAACGTTATTCTTAATAAGCCGATGGGTTTTATGAGATGTTGTTATCGGAGTGCTTAGCCGATAAGTTATCCCTTATTAAATACAGCCGATTATACTACTTGCCTTATTGTGCATTCTTGCCTGCATTACTGTTACGATCGGCTAAGGGCTAGCCGATTGGTTTATTCTGCCGATCCTAATGCGAGCACCAGCAGGTTCCCAGGCACGACCTCAGCCAAGTCCCCGGGCACGACCTCAGGTAAGGACCCGGGCACGAGCATAGGTAAGAACCCGGGCATGGGCACGAACAGCGGATGAAGATCCCGGGAGCCGATGTGAGCAAGGGGCCCGGGCACGGGTGTGGGCAGTATCTTCACAGCAATACCAGTAATTTTAAACTATGATCGGCTGGAGTTTATTTGATCTATTTACTTATGCATTCTGCCTGTTTATTTTACCAAGTTTATAGCCGGTTTTTGAGCATCCCTTCGATGATCGGCTAGCGCAATACTTGTTTATTATTATGCTATTGCTCTTGCCGTCATCGGCTTTTAGCCGATGTATAAGTGCTACAGTGCGTATCGGCCATCGGCCGATGAGATGAGTCCAAGCCGGCTTCCAGCCAATTGGCTCACGAATTTGACATCTTCTCTCCTTGTCAATTGCAGGGTCAAATTGACTGGCACGCCTACGAACCTCAAGATTTTAGGACTTGCACTGGAGTGAAGCAAATCTCCTAGGCCTTCGCGTGTCTCCCAGACGCCGGACGGCCCCCGGCGGTTTTCGGCGTCAGCACCCTCCAAATATGTGATTGGGCTCAGCCTGGGGATCTTGATAATCATCGGTTGTGCCCGAGTCCGGCCTGTCTTTATCTTTCTGCTCGCCAGATGTCGATGTCTGTTCAGAAGCAAACTTTTTGAGCATGAAGCAATTTTTGGCCGCGTGTTTCCCTTTTGGGTGGAAAGGACATGGCCCGTTCATGACTTTTTGGTAGCTGTCCATCCTTAGGGGTTGTGGTCGGTTGCGCTCGACTGTTGCTACAACGTCTTCCGACTTGCGCTTGCTGTTCCCAGCCTTGGATGGGGCCACATCGTCGGTGTCCTTTCGCTCCTTCTATCGGGGCTCCTTTTTGTCATCAAGTGCTTCAGCGACGGCATCAGCTGAGTCAGCATACTTGTTTGTCATATCGAACAAAGCCTTGACAGAGTTGGGAGGCTTTCGAGTGAACTTTGCAATGAATGGGGTATCCTTTACTCCTTTATGGAAAGCGGCGATGACAACCTCGTCCTTGATTTTAGGTATTGAATTCCTCTTCTCAGAGAATCGCTTGATGAAGTCACGGAGGGACTTGTTTTTTCTTTGATGGCACTGGTTTAGATTGTATTCGAACGATGACCTCTCATAGGTTCCTCGAAAATTAGCCACAAAGCGCTCACGGAGTTCCCCCCAGGAGCCAATCGACCACCTAGGAAGCCCAGTCAGCCACGTTCGTGTTGAGTCGGCCAGGGCAACCGGTAGATAGTTTGCCATGGCCTTGTGGTCGCCTCCAGCCGCACGGATCACTAAGGTATACACAGTAAGCCAGGATTCCGGGTTGGTCTTCCTGTCATACTTTTCTATGCCAGTCGGCTTGAAGCCGGATGGCCAATCAACTTGTTGTAGTTCGTGAGTGACAGCCAAAACTCCTTCATCCGGGTGAGGGCTTCGACTCTGACTGCGACAATGAAACCACTCGTGGTGGAGACCGAAGCACTCGTTCTCATTTTCAAGTCGGAGGCATTTATCTTCCTTACGTTCTCGGCATCGAGTGTTGATGTCGTGGCGGAGATCCTGTCGCAGTCATCCCCGAGCGTTCTGGTTATCCCGGCACTCATCATGATGGTACCGCCGTTAGTCGTTATTGCGGTTGCCGAGTGATGTATGATGGGACTCCGAGTGGTGCTGACCAGAGCCAGTCGCTCGGTGCTATGCTGAAGCAGATGAAGTCGCTGCGTCTAAAGCCATTTTGTTGGATGGTATGAACGTATCTCCAGACTGTTGTTGTTGTTGTTGACATGCTGCAGCGGTTATCATTGCTTTGATTCTTGCAATAGTCAGGGTGGCTTGGTGATCTGGCCCCAGCTGCAATGTGTCCAATAGTGTGGCAGCGGCCACAACGTTCTGCTATGGAGTCACAAAGACGTTGTGGTCACCCACTCTGGTCTGGAGATCTCTTGTTGGGCAGTCCGCCCAGCTTTACACAGATTGTCATTACGAGTGTCGTGCTTAACTTGTAAGCATCGCGCGTCCTCCTCTTGTTGCTCACACAGTCGGTGAACCGCCTTCTCTTGCTGGTCTCGGAGTCGGCATGCGTCTTGGCCCGGGGTTGATCCCTTTGATGCCATGAATACTTTGTGTGGTGGAGAAAAGCTCCCCGAGCTGCTGTTCGACTGGGAGTCAGACTCAGAGTAGTTCAACGGTGTGATGACAACCCCAACCTTCCTAGATCCGATCCCGAGCGGCTCTGGGCCGTATCCGAGTCGAACTCCGGATGGTTGGCTCTAGCGCATCAGACTTGAGTTAAAGATCTATGTGGCGTTGCCGAGTCCGAACGGGAGGTTGACGATCTCTTTTTCCCTTAGCCCGATCTCAACCGGCTCGTGGCCGTGTCTGAGTCAAACACTAGGAAAAAGAGTTGTCCCTAGACTCGTATGTCTTGGAAATCGTCGCAGTAAGTCGCCGAAGATTGCTGCAGCGTTGAGTAAGCCGACTGGCGTTGGGTCGGCCTGGTTCCTGGCTGATCAGGTCGAAACCGAGTCAGACAGGGTGAAATTGCCGAGATTGTCGGCGATGAAATCGAGGCTCCTGAAGCTAATTGCTTGCCCGGGAAAGTACTTGACGCCGTCGACTCCAGTGATTAGATCCATCAGGCTTGTTGACGATGATCTCGACGAAGCCCCTACCTGGTGTGCCACCTGTCGATGCTTTGTATCGGCAATAATTATATGGAGCTATTCACAAGACCTAAACTCGATGGATACAAAGGAACACGAAACGAGTTTATCCTAGTTCAAACCCTCAAGGTGAGGTAATACTCTACTTCCAGCCGTTGTATATTGCCTTTGAGGTTTCTCTGGTGAGATTCTGTATGGTGTTGTTCTCTTGCCCCAAGGGGCTCCTTGCCTCCCCTTATATACTGAAGAGACAAGGTTATAAGATAGAAATCCCAGTCGGACTTCGATCAAAGGATTTCCTTCTAGGAATACATCGTAACCGGCTAGGACTATATCATTTCCCTTGTCATGCAAGGAAACATAAGCCGAGTTCTACTATATCCCTAATTATATGATCAGGCCTATCCTCTATTGGAGTAGTCATATTGCTTTCCATGAGGTATCCGGGGCCCATGGCCTCTACACCTAGGGCCATATTTTTGAAACCACCCTTGTTTAGGTCCAAGGATGAAATACAGACAGTTTTGAGCGTCGAGGGAATAAAAGTAAACGGTTTTGTAATTGAGGGACCAAAATTAAACCATTGCTATAGTTGAAAGACAAAAGTAAACGGTTAAAATCTGGAGGAGCAAGATATCTCTGAAAATCAAACACTTCTTGTCTATGGCTAGCAGAGATAGAATACCTTGTGATGTACAGCTGATTTGAGAATATGGAATGGAGGGACAGAGAAATATGTAAATTGTGCTTCGGTAGAGAGACAACTAACCATATTCTCTTTACTTGTCCATTAGCTAGATTTTCCAGGTGTGTAGTTAGGGATGTTCTAGAACTGCAAGATTCACCTGACACCTTCTAGGATTGTATAAGATTACTGAATGAAAAGATAATTGACCTAGCGATAGTGTTGATAGCTTGTTTCTGTTGGGGTCTATATATGGCTAAGCAGGAATGATTTGGTTTTAAAAAAAAACTAGTAAAATCTCCTTTGCAGATTGTTTACAATGATTTATCTTTGTTGCAGCGTTGAAGAATTTTGCAAAGAAGAAGACTGCACCATTTTGGACAAGTGGCATGAAGCTCTGATGAGGAAGCTTAACCATCTTCGACCTGTGAGTGTCTCTTACCAGATGATCATTGATGTGGATTTCTGTAGTTCGCAACTAATGGGGCTGAGTAGTTTTCGTTTTTAATTGATGGATATGAGCTTCCTTTTGGTCATGTTTTGCTGCTTGTAAGATATGAAGCCTGGGAGTCTGTCTTTTAGAGGGCTTATGCCTGATGCTGATGGATAACTGGCAACCCCAGCCTGTTTACAGCTTTCTAGATCTAGTTTTCATTTTAACTTTCAGTTTGTAAAACTATGTTTCGGTCTGGCTTTCTCCCAAAAGCCGGGCAATAAAATTACACGTTTTCTAAAAAAATAATTTGAACTATTGGACAGTCAACTTTTTTTGTCCTAAATACAACACATAATGTCTAGCTATCAAGCTAATAAGGGTATTCCACAGCTTTAATAATGTTATTTATGGATAAATTTATGATATATTTTATTCGACATTCATTGCAACGCATGGATGGATATTTGGCTAGTATTTGTAGAATACAAAACTGCAACTCGCACAAAGCCTGCAGCTAAATCCCCACCTAAACTAGTTGAAAAGCTCCAGGTGGCCTTCTTCAAGGCACAACTTGCTACAGTAGCTGTGTTGCATCACTCCTCTCACTCTTGTGTAAGGATCAAAACAGCTACCAACTGAAGCATGTGATCAACGTAACATGTGTAGGATGCCTAGCTTGAACGAGATGTAACATGCGTGGGTGTGCGTCTCCGTCGTGGTTAATTAATGAACAAAAATTGTACTCTTATCCCTTAACTAGAGAAAAAATATCATACCAATTAGATGCTATAGTTCCACTGGTTTGGCTGACTGGTGGTGGCAAATCAAGCTTGGCGAGGATTACACGCTAGAGTTGTTAGTTGTTAGTGGGTGGAAATGTACTTGGGAACGATGCATGGACTGTCACAAAACATATTTTTGGGGAGGAGCTAGCACAAGATAATCTCGATGCTCAGTCATGAGTCATGACATGAATTGAACACGGTCTTTTTCAATATATAAATACAAAATACATTATGGAGGAAGTCCATTACATGTGCTGGTGTACAGAACATGGACTGTTCCTTCACAACTGTACATGAGATTTTTATCTCACATGGTTCCTAGTCAATTCTTTTGAAGGGATCCTTTTCCTCATTCAAGTGTTTCACCCTTGGTCTATTTTCTAAGTAATATGGACCATTTTCGATATATGAAATTTGGAATTTCTCATACCGTACGAGGGCGACCAGTCTATACAATCTAGGGTTCAAATTGCTCACACTACTATAGAACCCTAATCTGTAACGGATCATCTGTAACGACCTAACTACGCCCATTACAGATTACTTAATCTGTAAAGGTGTATATTTCGACTGTTAACAATAGTGGTAGGAGCCAACACTCATAAATAATGACAACCTATCTCTACGGCTCTGAAAAACAAGCCATTATAGATGTAGCACTGGACATTTGTAATGGCTCATAATAAAAAGTAGTTACAGATAACCTTCTATCTGTAACAACTCTTTGTTGTGAGCTATTACAGATAAATCCCTATCAGTTTTGAGTCATCACCGGCAACAAATGAAACCTCCTGATTAAAAAACGGATTCGTCATCTCCAAGTCCTCTCTTTCTTATTCTCAGACCTCTCCGCCGCCCTCTCCAGCGTACTCTTGGCCACCTTCCCACCGCCCTCTCCACCACTTGCTCTGCCAATCCGCAGTATTTCCACCTCCACCTCCTTTCCCCTCTCCGAGAACGAGAGTCGGGCATCAAGCAGCCACAACCACTGCAAGCTCGAGCCGGCGTGAAGAGGGAGAGAGGCAGTGCGAAAAGCGGCACAACAGCAGTGGCATCGAGCGGCCATAGCGGCAACGGCAAGCAGCGACACCCACGTCATTTGTAGTGGGTGGCCCTGGCATTGGTGATTGATCGGCCACCGATTTGTTTATTTCTTTTTACATTTTTTTGCCTAGATTTTTTCTTGTCACTATCAAAAATCAGCAAGGATTGGCTTGCCTGTTATAGATCATAATTTTGAGCCGTTATAGATGAGGGGTTTGTCACACACCGTACAACAATAGGACATAGAGGTCCAAACTGGTATATGTCGATGTTGCACTCATATTCTTGAAACTATTTTATATGCAAATCAAATGTTTGAAACAGTGCCTTGTGAATAGGCCATGATTTGAACTTCGCCAAACAAGGTCTCATATTAATCATTTGCCGAGTCCTAAGTAGGCTTATGGGCCTTACTCTTATGGCTCATGTTCCTTTGGCAACTAAGCCGTCCATAAGATGAATAGGCTAAAATACAGAATCCGGCTCGGGCCCAATTAATCGAATTAACTTCGTGTCATGCCAGATTTGGGAGTAAGCCCATTAAGACAAGTAGAGCCAAGCTGGAGGACAGCCCAATAGAACCAGATTTTGCCTGGGTGCAAACCTGCAGTGCAAAGAATTTTTTATTTTTTTAATAAAATATTTACAAAAGTACATTTTCGTTTCAAAAATTTACAAAAATATACTCCCAACGCCATCTGGGAGGGTGTTTTTTAAAAATCGTCCTCTCAAAGAGCGATTTAATGACGTGGCTGACGACCGTAGGCTGAACGGCTGATGGCCGTCAACACTTTTGCAGGTGGCCACCGACCACCCAAAAACCACCCTCCCAAAGGGCGGCAAGGGGGCCGCCTGCAAAATACCGGCCGCGGGACCGGCCAATTTACAGGCAGCCTCCTGGCCGCCGAAAAACCGCCCTCTAGGAGGGCGGCAAGGAGGCCGTCTGTAGAGCCGGCCGTTTTACAGGCGGTCCCCTTGCCGCCCTCCTAGAGGGCGGTTTTTTGGCGGCCAGAATGGCCGGCCCGTGAGTTGGCCATTTTGCAGGCGGCCCCCTTACAGCTCTCTGGGAGGGTGATTTTTAGCCAGCCCAGTATAAAACCCCCTCCCAGACTCAAAAAATATCATAAAATTCACGGAAATTATAGAAAAAAAGAAGAGAGAGCTGAGAGCAAGACTGAACGAAAGCAGCGAAGCTTTACCGGTTTGCTAATTCGTCTGCAGGTAAAATTTATTGTCCTTTTGCAATTTCTGTTTCTATGCAAAAATTGATGTAATATTATACTGGTTACGTGTATAGTACTATATGAAAATAAGTTGTTACTCGTAGACCTGTAGGTTTTGAGTCAATCTGTTAGATGACTTAATTTGTGTAGAGATGGTAATTATAAAATCTCGATTACACGGTTTTAAATGTGAGGAGAATGTTGGTACCTAGTTTAACTGTATTTTTTCATCAACAGATATGTCAAATAAAGTGATATTTCAGTTATTTCACGGGCAAGGGAATGTTACGTATGGTCCACAAGGTGTAGATCTGTCGGAGTTTAGTTCAACGGCTAAGGGCATTGATAGGCCAGCTGAGAGAAGTTTCGGGTCAGTGTACAACTGGTTGATGCGAGGCTTTCGACTGGACTCCCAGATCAACGCAATAACCTTGTATGTTGTAGTCAGTTGTGTAGTTGAAGATTTTTTTTGGAACTGATGCCGGTGAATTGCACTGCCACTTGGAGATGGTACGTGGAGAATGCATTCCAACGTGGTTGGCCACTATGCATACTTGTGTCGGTGTATGAGAAGGATAACACCACTGCTGCAATACCCGTGCAAGATGATAAGGATCCAAGTACGGCGGGAGGAGGTGATGCTGAAACAATGGAAGAAAATAAAAGAAGAAATGAAGAAGATAGATAGCCAACAGGTGTGGCAGATGAGGGAGAACTAATCGACAACACCGTCGAAGAAATGGATAGGGAAGATGCTAAAAACAAGCATGCAGAGTATGATGATTCGTCTGATAAGGGCAACGTGATGCCTGCAGAATAGAGCAACAAGGACTTCTCTGGCCTTGTTATCTCCGAGCGGCATCATGTGCCATGGAAGTATAAGGAGAATGAGGTCATCCAAAGGGCTAAGTATGCATATGTAAAGGATTTGAAGGATGAAGTAAAACAATGGACGGTGTCACTTCAGAGAGAGCTTTCGGTCGTGAAGTCAAGCAAATCAGTGTATAAAGTGAAGTACGTGAAGGATGGGTGTCCATGGCGGGTGCACGCATTCAAGGGTAAATGGAAGGATTATTAGCAAGTTTCAATCGTGACCGAGCATTCATGTTACCTACCCGGTATTGAAAAATATCATAGAAACATGACATCTACATTTGTTGCAACAGAGATATACTCCCACATTGTGAACATTCTAGGATATGAACCAAGGTCAATTGTTAGACATATTAAAGAGAAATTCAAATACACAATTAGGTATGCTAAGGCTTAGAGGGCAAAACAGAAGGTTGCAGAGATGAGGTTTGGCACATTTGAAGCATCTTATAATAATTTGCCTCGTCTGTTAGCCTGTATTCTTCAGAGAAATCCAGAGACCTGCTACGACCGAAAAGCCTTTCCATCAATTGACCATGGTAATAAAAGTGCGTTGCAACGAGTATTCTTTTCATTAGGTGCTTGCATTTAGACATTTGTGCATTATCGTCCCATCCTCTACATCGATGGGACATTTCTGACCAGAAAGTATAGAGAGCAGATATCAACGGCAATTGGAGTTGATGGGAACAACCAAGTTCTACCAGTGGCTTTTGCTTTTGTTGAAAGTGAGAACATTGATAACTGGTATTGGTTCCTAGAAAGGGTTAAGTCTGCAGTTGTACGGATGAGACCAGACGTATACCTCATACATGACCGTCACGCCGGCTTGCTACGGGCAATTGAGGAATTGAGAGGTGGATGTGCTGAGAAGGGATACCTACCAAGGTGGTCTGATATCCAAAGTAGATGGTGCATGCGTCATATGGGTGCTAATTTCTACAGGCAATTTAAAAATAAGCACCTTATGGATCTTTTCAAGAGGCTGTGCGCCCAGAATCAAGAGAAGAAGTTCAGTGAGCTTTGGAGGAGGTTGGATGAGCTGACCACTAAACAAATAGATGAGCAGTCTAGGAGGGCTACCCTTGTAGGGGATAAGACTCTACAAGCTCTTGGATTTCTATCAAGTGACGGATTTCGTATGAGAAGAAGATCGACATCTTTGGTTAGAAAATTTTCGGAGTAGATTGAGAATGAGCCAAAGGAGAAATAGGCATTGTTGTATGACAATTATGGTTCTCGATTTGGCATAATGACCACAAATTTGGTAGAGGTTTATAACTAGGTGATGCGTGGTGTTCGAAGGCTCCCACTTATTGGCATAGTTGAATTTATCTTGTATAGCATATGCAAGTACTTCAGAGATCGGTTCAGAGAAGCCAGCCCCTCAATGACGGATAATAATCTTTTCTTTGGCACACTACTAACTAAGTACCTGCAAGGTAAAAGTAATAAGACCCGAAGACATCGAGCTATACCTCAAGATATACAAGAACATAGATTTGAAGTATTGTATGTCGACAAAGGCATACGCGGAATCTACCGCAAAAGAGTTATGCAGGAGTGCGTGCTGAATGAAGACGGGACCTGCAAGTGCTCGTGCCGAAAACCTACTCTGCTTCACAAACCATGTTCTCATGTTATTACCACGAGCGGTGAGTGCAGGATAGAAGCACGTTATTTTGTCTTACCTTATTTCAGAAAAGAAGCAATCTACAATACCTGGAGTGGAGAGATATACGGCTTCGGTATTGCGGGGACATTTACTACGGAGCATCCTCAAGCTATCTATATTCCTGACCTAACAAAATTGAGGGATAAAGTAAGTCGCCGCAAGACAAGACGCATCCGTAATGACATGGATAAGTCAGAATCCGGTGAAAGACATAAACGTTGTTCAAAGTGCGACCAAACAGGCCATATATATAAGAAATGTCCAAAGGATGCAACCGGTCCAAGTGCGGCGGAAGCTAGACCGTCGGGTTCATGCGCTGATGGCAGTCGTCCTATGGGTGAAGGCACAACTTCAAGACGACCCCGTGCTAGGCGTTCTCGAACATTTGGTGGTGCTGCGGTGTAGTGTAAGTCTATACTTGATCTCTGTTGTGGAACGATATGTACCGTACTTTTGTTTTTTATTGTCCTGTAATAATAATATAAACCTTAACAATAATTTGTAATGTGGTTATTCAATTAACTTTACAAACTTACTCTTACTTGTTGCCTTGATAATATAATTTACGCTAACTCTCTATTTACATACAGGTACCCCGGAGCTGCTCGACCAGGTCCTCGACAAGTCCCACTGGTCTTATTTGTCAGCCGTTGAGGGTGCCCAGCTAGGCACTTTCCGTCCACGGCCTTCACGTCACCTCTTGCGGATAGACCACCGGTTCCGTGAGAGGTAAGAGTTGTACTAACATTCATTCACATCATTTCTGCATATCTATGTTCCCCAATATTGACTACAGTTCTATATTCTGCAGGTTGCGTAAGGCTGGACTTCTTCCACTGTGCAAGCTAGTTGAGCCCGCACCGGACGAGAGGGACCCCGCCAGGCGATGGGACGTTGACCTGTCACTTCTGGCGGCACTGGTGGATTGCTGGAGACCAGAGACGCACACGTTCCACCTACCGTGTGGCGAAATGACTCCCACACTCCAGGACGTGTCCTACCTGCTGGTACTTCCCCTCACAAGGGATGCAGTCAGTCCGGTAGACAGGACGCACGGTTGGTCGCACGACATCATTGCTCGGTTCGAGGCCGTGCACCATCGACCTGGACTTGGTAGGCCGGGTTCGCTACCGCCTTACACTACGAGCGGCCCTCGCAGGTGTGGTAGCTACAGTTCACCGTAAGTCGTGGATTCTTTCGATTCACAATCATCCGATCTGTAAAACAATAGTGGTGCCTGACTACCAATCTTGCTTTACAGCCTGTAAATTGCCGGCGCTGCAGCCGGCGTTTTCTAACGTTAGCCGGCCCCTTACCACCCTTCTAGAGGGTGGTTTTTTGTCGCCCAAGGGCCTGCCTGTAAATTGGCCGGCCCCGCGGCTGGTGTTTTATAGGTAGCTCTCTTGCTGCCCTCCTAGAGGGTGGTTTTTCGGCGGCCAGGGGCCGCTTGCAAAAGTGCTGATGGCCATCGGCCGTCCGGCCTACGGCCGTGAGCCACATCATCAAATTGCCCTCTGGGAGAGTGATTTCATAAAAAACGCCCTCCCAGATGGCGTTAGGAATATATTTTTGTAAAATTTTAAAACGAAAATATATTTTTGTAAATATTTTATTAAAAAATATAAAAATAAAAAAAACTCCAGTGCAAACGTGCAGTGCAAAGTTCAGGGTCCGAAGGTTAAAAACCACTACCATCTAATAGTGTGTTCGAACTGGCTCGTGGCTTATAAGTACACAAAACGAGAAATATTATTGGCGTGTGATTAATTAAGTATTAACTATTAGAAACTTAAAAAATAGATCTATTTGATTTTTTAATATACTTTCATATAGAAAATTTTTACAAAAAATACACTGTTTAGCAGTTCAGAAAGCATACTTATGAAAAAAAGAGGTAAGAAGCAAAAGCTGAAGTTGTTTCAAACAGCATGTAAGTAGCATCAATATCAAGCCTTGCTTTGATTGAGGATTTGGTATAATTTATCCCTTTGGAATGGGTCGTAATAAAGGGGCATAGGAAAAAGTGGGGCATATATTGAGCAGTATCATTGTACGTTACCCTTATATAGCATGATTCTGTGTTTACCCTGTTCCAGTATTGCAAACACTTCATCTCAAATGTTTTCCAACTTTTTTTTCAACTAGTATTCATGTATTTTTCATATTTCGTGTTTTTTTATTCTGCAATCCAAAAGGCTCCTCAGGTCTTATTTTACATGTAAGATATGCATAAAATGGTAATATATGGCAGAAGAGAAAAGATGGATCCTTTATCCATCCAAAAATATAGTTACCTATGTTTTGGGAGTTAAGGCTTAGGGTGAAAAGTCAAAAATACCTCTTATTAATGTATAGTAAAGTGATGGGTTAAAAATAGTACAGGTGATCTACAGGTCTTGAAGGTTAGCAGGTGATGAGACCCAGCAATGATAACATATGGAGTAATGGAGTAAAAGTCATATTTTACATATCACAACAAATCATATAGGAAATGAATCCATCTGCCATGATTTTGCAAACAATATTTTTTGGTAGCACCATAAGAAAACCATAGGAATTTTGAGCCACAAAACAAGAAAATATGAGGTCTAGCCATAGGTTAATTTTCCTCCAAAATTCCTACTAAATGAGCTAATCTATATGAATTTCAAAAGATTTTGTGGGAGTCACTTGTTTTTTTCAAAGCCCCATCCGAACACCTATTTACGTAGAAATCCTATATTTTTTAATTCTATGTTTTACACTGTATTTCTATCCTTCCTGTAGTTTGTTTTATTCTACATTTTATAATCCTGCGTTCAAAGATGCCCTAAATGTCATTTGCTCAGAATTAATTTCCCCTGGCTCCTTTGAAACAAAGAAAAAGTAGATGAATTTTGGGTCTTTTACTAAACAAAGATTTTACTCTAACAATAGCCTTTATTTCTCAGCTCCCGTTTCTTTTTCTCTTGTATTTCATCAAACACACTAAATTTCATCAGCAATTCCATCACATAGATGAAATTTCATCATCAATTTAGTAAAAGGTGGAGGCCGGTGGGCTTGAGTAGCTCGTCGGGCTCCACCACGTCATGAAGTCAGAGGCAAAGGCTGGCAATGAGGCAGACAGAGCTCCACTCAGCCACGTCATGAAGCCATAGGCAGAGGCTGGTGGGGAGGCAGACTGAGCTCTACTCGACCGCGTCATGAAGCCTGAGGCGGTGGCACCGCGTCGTCAGGCCACAACCCGACCGGTGGTGGAGTGTGGCATGGGCGGTGGAAGAGGTAGGGGAAGGCAGTACGGGTCATTGAGAAGGGTGGACGATGGCCGACGAGCACAGAGACATGCAGAGGTGGTTAGTGCCACCATCACTAGGTATGTAAGGTGATTTTTTTAGCTAAGTAGGCAACATTCTAATGGAGGCTTTGGGGGGCTCCCCTTGGACTGGGGGCTCTAGGGGGATTTTTGGAGGGTTTTTTTATAATATCGGCACTTGCTAGGTTTGTTTTTCTACTTCAACTCTCAAAAATTATGTGATGGCTCTAGAGGTCCTCCTGCTCTTTGGTTACAAACATGTGCAACTCCTCTTGTGTACTCCTATTTTCATTTTCTTTCATGATGCACTAACAGTTTGCTCGTCTGCACCTCTTACACGTCAACACGTGTTCTTTCCTTGCCCTTAAGCATTTCAAAATAAAGTGGCTAAATTTTTTTTGTTGCGTTTGTATTCTTTTTTGTATTTTCGCTTTGAAAGTGAAATGTGGTATGTACGAAGACAAAGACCGTATAGTACACACAGACAAAGACATGAATCAAGTGGATAAACACGAGCCCCACCAGCTGCCAAAGAGAAACTTGGTTTCATATGCTCTCACAGGGTCATTCCAAACTGTTGTGCTCAATCTTTACAATATTAAAACGAGTTACGGCTACAGTCTCTGTACAACTTCAGAATATCAATTCAGCAGAAATTTTATCGATGTCCACCAGCATTTTCAGATAATAGTACCAGTTGAGTTCTTAGTTGTATACCATGAGAGAAATCCACTCGGGTTTAAAGTATCAAGAAACACAAATAGTAGAAATTGCTCCTGAAATTAGTAGAAATTGCTCCTGAAATTAACTGTTTTATGTTGTAAATCTACAGCAATTATAGTAGAAAAAATGAAAGAAAAGGAGCTGCGGATTTACCTCTGCTCATAGCAAAATTCCATAAGCAGGATGTGTCGGCGTCAGTGATGTGCACACGAGTCACATAGGACTAAGATCTGGACGTGCAATTGGCAAAAATTGGCATGCTTTGGATCATGATTCATCAAAGGGGGTGTACCCATCTTCTGCAACTGGACCGCAGGGATGGGCTTGATGTTGATGCCCTGGCTAAGCACACTCCCCTCCAAATCTCACTCAGCTGTCCAGCTTTCCAGGAGTGGCTCCTGCCTGGATTTCACCAAGAATATGCCTTTTCTGGTGACAGCTAAGGCGTCTATACAGAGCACTACAATTTTATGAAAAAAAAGCCAAATTATTTGCGTAATTGTGTGCGACTATTTGAAATAGAACATTCAAGTGTATCTCTATTTCTAAAATTAAAACTGTATTATAACTGTAGCTATTAATCATAATCCAGCCTCACCTTTCTTTCAAACAAAAGATCAAGCGGTCTGACTCTTGTCAATAACATTAATATTTTTTTACAATTAATATGGTAATTTTAAACCCTAAAAAGGTCGTGCCCCTCATACAACAACATTATATATACATAAAATAAATTATAAAAGTAAATTTGCAGGAGAAACAGGATGATTGGATGTGTTCTTGGAGGATGCCAAAAGTTTTATTATTATTTTTTAAACCTTTTTATTTGTAAATTCTAAAAATAAATCCTTTGAAAACTTATTTTTAAATCTAAGCCTTTTGGCGATACCACCCTGTCTAGCATAGCAGAATAACACTGCCACGTGGCGGTGGGTGTGCCAATGTTATCGTCCTGCCACATAACTAAAAAGTTTAGATTTGAAGATAGATTTTAAGAGGGTTTATTTAAAAAATATAAATTAAAAATTTACAAATAAAAAGGTCGCTGCTCAACAGCTGACGGGCTAGATGGGAACTCTCTTTCTTTGGGGAGACATTTGAAAGGGACAGAAAGATTGGAGACGTTGGACAAAATATATAAGTTACTGTGCCAGTGTTCAATTTGGCAATGGAATAATATTCCTTCTACTAAAGAATGCTTAACACGGGTGAGGCTAGCTCGCGCTTGCTGTGGCACAGCGCGCAGCAGCCATACCCTCATTAATCACTGATTATTGTCATTAATGATTAATGATTTTTAATTATAAAATAATATATAAATAAACAGAGATTAAAGATTTAGATTTCAATTGAAAGTTTCAAAAATCTAATTAAAAGTTTTAAATTTTGGGTTGAAAATTTTAAAATTTAAGTAGATTTTTTAAATTCTTAGTTGATAGTTTTTAAATTTGATTTGAAGGTTTTGAAAATTGAATTGAAAGTTTCAAAATTAGAGATGAAAGTTTCAAATTATTAGTATAAAGTTTACTTAAATTTTTAATAATTTTCAATATTTTTATTTTTAAATATTATTTTTTAATTTTTAACCATACCATACGACGCGTGCACACGTAACAACTTTTCTAGCCTAACACATTTGTGTGATCTCCAATATGCAATTTACTCACCTTTTTAGTAAAATGATAGAAAAATTGAAGCATTATTGTTGCATCAAAACCTGCATAAAAAAGGATAGGTTGCAGTACTTTTTCTTTTGGGAGAAGAAAGATCACATGGTAACCTCCAACCTCTGTATCATGGATGCACACAGGCCAAAACCAACGGTGAAGACTTGAAGATGTTTGCACTCTTTCTTGAAAGGAGTAAGACAAATTCGAACCAATGGAATAATAGATGACTAGATGTTATTATTGGGCAATGCTCATGCTTAGCTTAGCTTAAGGACGGAGTTGTGATGATAGGGATCAAGCTGATGGACAAGTATCGACCTCTCTTCTTGCTTCCAGGTATCAAATCAATGGGCTAGAGAATTGACAGGCCTAGGAATTTAGTAATCTGTTTTCCGTTTTGAGTGACGTGGAGATTTTACTGTCCATACTCTTTTTTCTCAAAAATTGGGGTGGAAATTGAAATGAAATGAACGGTAGTAGCAAAAGCGACTTCAGACTTCATATCCGTATAAAAGAGGCTAATTATTGCAACATGTACTATGTGGATATGCCATTGTTACTTATTCCCCAATTTCTTCATGGAATTGCCACTCTCTCACTCTTCTCTCTTATTTTCTTTTCTTTTTAAGATACGCTGAATTGACACTTGAGATTGAGAGATGGTCTGATGGTGTGCTAGAAGTCTGGGCCTGTTGAGTGTTCAGCGTTGACCCAGCTGGGCTCGTTCTGGCAGGTCGGCTTGTGACCTCTCCAATATGCATGGTAATATGCAAGCAGGATTATCTCAGAAGGCATTGACAAAAATCTAGGCCATCTATCTATTTTTATATTACTCCCTCCGTTTGAAAATATAAAACATCCTTATTTTTCATAAAATCAATATTTACAAATTTTAACTAATAATTAAACTAAAAATATGTATTTAATATCATGCATGTAGTATCACTAGATTCGTATTTAATAATATTTTTATATTATGCTAATTCTTTGGTTGTTGATGATATATTATAAAAGAAACTAAACGCCAATGTATAATATTGAAGACCGTATAGAAATCTAATATACCTTATATTTTCAAACAGAGGGAGTATTAGGATAGCTTGAAAAGGAACCAACACGTTTGTTCTGGATCCTTGAAATTCTTACATCTATTAGTTATTATACCGTTAGATCGTGGTGAGCCTATATTATAACGGGCGGGTTGATCAATAGCAGTTGTATACAAAGCACAATTGAACTATATATGTGTGTAGGAAAGCTGAGAGTTGTATATAAAATTTAATTCTACTTTTAAAATATATCTTATACAAAATACAATCATATTTATAGAAACATGAGTTAAGAGTTGGATATCAATCCAAATTGTGCGGGAAAATCCGCTAGTTCATATGAAACAAAACAGCTCAGAAACCTCTGGAGCCGACATGGTGGCTGTCTGGTTGAGCCGTTGAGGTCGCTTGTTGAGGTCACCTGAGTTGTCTCTCTGCAAGTGGTGGAGCACGAAGCAGCTACAAGTTTCTCAAGCTCCTTACGTATAGTTTGAAGGTGGGTGAAGAGGAACATGAATGACGTGAGCTATTAGCACATGATTAATTAAGTATTAATTATTTTACACTTGAAAAATAGATTAATATGATTTTTAAAGCAACTTTTAGATAGAAAATTTTTGTAAAAAATATACCGTTTAGCAAATCGGGGAGCATGCTCACAGAAAATGTCACAGCCTGATTTTTCAGAAATTAAATAATTAGTTAATAATTGATTTTCCAAAATCTATATTAAATTGTAAAGTAAATTAATTAAGTAAAGTAAAATGGGAAATAAAAATTTCTTTAATAAATCATTGTTGAAATCATTTTTAATAAATTATTTGTGTGTAATTAAACTCTCTGAAATTTTCTCGGATTTTTTGGAGCTCCAGAATTAATTTTAATGCTATAAAGATCATTTCAATAATTAATTAAATATAAAATAAAATCCTTTTCTATTCCCCACTTCGGGTCGTTTCTGTTTCAGTCCTTTGATGTCTCTCCGGTCACCTCAAACTCCAGTTCCTTTCTTCTTCTAGGGTTTGGTGTCGCTTCCGGAACCCTAAAGCCTCCTCGAAATCTTAAATCCGGAGTTCTCGGGTTTATTCTTTTCCGAAACCCTAAAATCTCTTTTGACTCCCGAATCCGAGATCCTCGGAAATATCCATATTCTTGGAATAAAATACATCTAAACCCAGACCCTCCAATATTCCCATATTTGCCCCAATTTCAATCTATATAAAATATCCTCGTCAATTCCTTTATTTTCAGAACATTTACAATATTTTGAATATTCTGATCTTCCAGTTCCTGGGAAAAATATCCTCTAATTTCCGAACTAAAGAATATTCCTCGGTGAAATATCCTCCATTCTTCGAATCCCACAAAATATTCCCCGTCTCAGATTCCCTGAAATATTCATACATATTTTTGATATATATTTATTCCTTGAATATTCCAATTTCTCGATCACCGTAAAGTATCCTCCACTTTCAAAGTTCCAGATTCCATAAAATATCCCCGAGTTTCCAATCCCCGGATTCCACAAAATATTTCTGAAATTTCCATTCCCAAAAACAATACCAAAATATTCAAAATATTCCAGCATTCCAAAATTTTCCCCAAAATCCCAATATTCTAAAATAATCCTTTGACTCCTTAACTATCTCAAAATTCTAAATTCCACAATTTAGAATTTTTTCGGAAAAACCCCTAGTCTTTCCCTTTTTCTCTCCCTCCCCTCTCCTTTCTTTCCTGTTTTCGTCTTTCTTTTTCTTTCCTTTTCTTTCTTTCCTGTTCTTCTTCCTTCCCCGTTCGTCCTTCTTCCTCTCTGCATCGGCAGTAGGAGCCCGAGCCTTGCACTTACGCCGCCCCGAGTCCAGCCCAGCCTGTGCCCTCTCCTCGGCCTGGTCCACCGCCGCTCCTCGGCCCATGCCGCCGCCGCCGCTCCCAACCCGGCTCGGCCCATGCGCCACCACCGCAAAACCTGGCGCCGCCACGCACTCGTGCCGCCCCAGGACTTCCCACGCCGCCGCCCTACCCGAGCTCCTTATAAAGCCACCGCCGCCTCCCTTCTTTCCCCCTCCTAGATGCCCTAACTACCGTCGCTCGAGTCGCCCCTACTAGTGCCACCGTCGCCACTTCTTTCTACCGCCCTCGCCGCGCCGCTGTGCCTCTGTCTCCAGGAGCCGCCGGCCGTCTTCACCGTCATCGTCTTCGGCCGCTGCGCCTGTTGCCGTCTTAGGTAAGCACTGTCCTGGTGCCACAGTTGCTTTTCCTCCTCGTCGTCGGTCATCATCGCCATTGTCATCTATCTCTGAACCCGGCACCCCATTCCTCTTCTCAAGTCTGGCCGCCACCGATCGCTGCCCATCCTCCCCGGCCGCACTGCGTCGCCGTTTCCCCTCCCTGTCCTCGGAGCTGTCGGCAGTTGCTGCACCGCTGTCGGTCCTCGGTTGTCGTCACGCTGTCGCGCATCCCCGGCCTCTGCCGTGCCATGGACAGGCATGGGCTGCCCGAGCCGCTGCCGAGTAGACCCCGCCGGCTATGTCTCTCATCTGTGTATGCCATGTGGGCCCCCCCTGTTGGTACTCTCCCCAGTGAATGATACATGGACCCAGCACATATTGCTCGAATCCATCTCGGCCATCGGATTCACCCGATTTATTTTGAGCCGCTAGATTTTCATACATCCACTAGATCCATTCACAGCCGTCGATCTTCAAGATTAAATCCCAGCCATTGGATTCCTCTAAACCCTAGAGCATGCATCGTAACCAAGCCACGTCAGCCTTAAGGCCATGTCATCCTGCCACCTCTGACTTTTTGCACATGTGTCGTCCACGTGGCCTTCCACCTCACCCAGTCCACAACCTCTCTGTTCCCTGGTCCATGGACTCAGTCCACCCTAAACCGAGCCAATAACCAGTGGGTCTCACTCATTTTTTTATTTAAAGATAATTCCTTTGGTCATTAATTCCCAGGGCATATTCTCGAGAATATTTCTTTTCCTTTTCTTTTCAGATTTCTCTAAATTAATCTTCCGGAAGCCGTATCTTTTCCGTCCAAACTCTAATTCAACCCGTTTTTCTTCCTAAATTCATCTAAAATCATGATCTACCAGTTTATGTACTTTTTATGTACTGTTTATTTGGAGTTTCTTAGGGTTTTTTCTCGTTTTGCATGTAGTCAGTCGTTTCAGCTGTTTCGGAAGACCGCGGAGTGTGCAGAAGAGTTCTGAAGATCGTCTGAAGACTTTTCTATTGCAAGGCAAGTCACACGACAATCTCCTTGAGCATGTTGATTCCATTTGTGAAAATTATTTTATTTCAACGTTATTGCATGAAATGTTTTGGAATGACATTATTACGGGTATTTATTTATTATCCTACATTATTTGATTATGGCCATTTTAGTATTGATGCCTTTACCTTGATACCTTGGGTGACCAATATTGACTAACTAGATGACTATATAATGATCTAGCTAGATTAATTAGGATTTACTTAGCCATGCCTAAAAACTGTATCGTTATTTTATGTGGTAAAAACTATTAATTCACCCTGATTAATTTATGATTAATGGCTATATTTTCACGACAATTGGTCGTGCTTGGTTAATTAATCTTGACAACTAAAATTTGACTGATGGTGGGTTGTGAGCACATGGAATAATGATGATACTAGTGGTGCTCATGACATTTAAGGACCGGTTCGCGGACTACTTATTACAAAGCAATACCGTACTAACCATAAGCTAGGATGGGCAATGGTTGGACCCGTAGTGTAGCAACTTCAATAGAAGGCACCAGGGCATGTTTGTGGCTGATATAAGTCCACCATGGCTACGTCAATAAGTCCATGTTTCGGATGTTGAATCGTCTCCCTGTTAGGCGCCTGATCAGTACTTGTCGAAGACTGGTGGTTCAGCGGGTGGCTTTTTTGTTTGGTGAGTTGCGTGAAAGGTCTTGTCATGGTTTCTCCCTTTGCGGTACCATGGTGGTATTTCGGGCCATGGTGACATGTGTGGAATCGTGTCTTGTGGGTAAAGTTGTACACTTCTAGCCAAAGTAAAACTATTCGAATAGCCATGCCTACGGTCAATGGGCGGGCCTAGCAATGTTTTCTGTGATTAGTCCCACACTACTCATTAATGCTGATAATTGATGGAATTTAATAGCTCCAGTTTGGAGAGTTATGGTTTGAGCCCGAATTGCGTTGGAGCGTTGTTCAGAGATTGGTTCAATGTTACTAATAATTAAACTATACTGTTTTCAATGATTTTAAATGCAAATATTTTAAATGTCATTTATGCAAATAAATCATACAATGCCTTTTCTTTGGAATCCTGTTGTATTATTTTGCATTTCCATGTGTGGCTTGTTGAGTACGGTAGGTGGTACTCAGTCTTGCAATATTGCAATCATCATAGTGAAGATTCGCGCGAGGAAAAGTTTGGTGTTTGGCTTATACCCCAGTTGAGCTGCCTATGGTTTGGTGCTAAAACTACGGTAGTTGTCGTTCCACTGTTGTTTCTTCTGTGTGAGGACTAAGTGCCTTTTTTTGTAAGTTTTTGTTGTTATTCCGTTTTAGTTATGTTTATCAAATTATCGATTTATGTACCTCGGCTGATTTCCAAACAAGGGTTTAATGTACAAATTAGCTTTAGAAATTTTGGTGAATTTCTGGTGTGACAAAAAACGAGGAGTTTTTTCACTCCTTCCATGAGATGCGAACAGGGCCTTAGAGGAGATGGTCTTTTTTATACGCATTACTATTCATTCATAGATAGATGTTATTTTAGAAAGTATGCAGTCAAACCACTAAACTGTAACTTATTAAGTGTGCAAAAAATATTAAAATTTAAAATGAAAAATGATATTGGTTGATTTTTCATGAGAATATTTTTATGTAGTTATATGTTTAAGTTCTTTATGAATATATGATTAAAACAGTGATGAAATATATGCATTATATTAGAGTTAAAGGTTATGTTGATGTTCTAAACCACAAGTAAAATGAGAAGTATAGATTGGGACTGCTTTTTGGTCAAACGTTTGAAAAGAAATAAATCTATCAAATAATTTTTTCTGCATCTGAAGATCAAGATACGAACCGTTAGATATAGATACGCATATTTGTGACTGAGTTGCACAAATTTATAACTAAAATTGCATAAATCGATAATGGCAACTACAACAAGTTAAAAGTACAACTTGAAACTCACTTTTCTCTTTCCCGAATCTTAAAGTTCTATCCAATAGCCAGCGTTGTTATTTGATAGAATCTTAAAAAATCAAACGTTTGATTAATAACAAATCTAGTATAGATTATATATACACATGGAAATAAATCGATCTTTTATTTTCCAATGAAGCATGTTCCATCAGTTCCTTCCTGTACTTGCTGCAGAAATATTTGAGCCCATGGGTCTCATTAGCAATTCACCCCGGAAAAACTCTTACGGGCTTCATGAGAAAAGTTCTATAGGATATGAATCCTACATTTTCTTCACAAATCCTTTGTTCTAAAAGAAGCCTTGTTTGTGAAGCTGACTGCTATTTTTACAAAATGCCCTTCGGGATCCACAATGAATTAGGAGGGCAGAACTGACAAGGAAAAAGAGCAGAGCTTTTCCAAATTTTCGGCGTATAAAATCCAACTATGTATGCCGATGAAAATAATGTTATTTCAAGCTCTTGGAAACTAGCAGCAATGATATTTCTGAACAAAGTAAGGCCACGTGCTCCTTGGCAACAACATCCATACAATATTGTGTACAGCTCTAAAAATTTATATATTTTTATAAACTTTAAAAACTCTCATATATCCGTGCATAGAAAATAATTACTGCCGAGTATTTATTCCTTAATTTAAAAAAGAACATCTGATGTTAATTCCATATGCAAAAGGAATTTAAAAAGATAATAATTTACGCTAACTTTTCTCAATGAAAATATGACAGTCTTGAATAATCGATAATATTCTAATTACCTTCTCCTCGGATACTACTCATTTTTTTGGGAAACTAGCAGAAGGTATTTACAAGGCATTATCTATTTGATTTTTAGGAACATATTTAATTACAAGGCGTTATCTTAACCGGATAAGGCCTATACGGTGTATCACATCAGCATCACCATGAGTCCGAGTGTTTTGTAAGCCCATGCTGACCTCGCTGCTAAGTTCCAAAGGGCTCATCAACCGCAATGCTCCACAACATCAACTTTTCAAATACGGTACGGTACAAATCCCGGGCCTGGGGACCCCGGGCAATATTTTCTTCGGATTTGGGCTTGAGAGGTGTTTCTTGTTCGTTTGCATATATCAGGAACGGCTAAGAGTATAACAACTTTCTTCTTGGGACCATATGCCAGGACGCGGCGAAAACTATATACGCTGAATGTATTTCACTTATATTGTTAAATGATATGTGGAATACGCACCAATAATTGAACAGTGACCCAATCATGATCGCTTGGATGTACTTGTGTAGATACAATGTGCATTCCAAACTCCAATTGTGTGCAAATCTAATTAACAAGAGACAAATGTATATTTAATTGTTTACTAGATATATGTGCGTTAAATTATAATTAGTTGAGGGAGCAGCGGAGAGGATCAGAGGAAGATAAAATAGGGAAGAAAAGTAAGCAAAGACCGCGTTCAGCTGTGAGTTGGAATCAAATTGAATGTCTGCACTATTAGCGTGCGGACGGCGTGCAAGGCGGGTGCGCGGATAGAAATCAGATGTACGAGGCGGACACGATTATTACCAAAACTATAAATAAAACTACTCTTTGTATTTTTGAATCATATGAGAGTCGAACGACGTACCAATCATATGGAAGTTGGACGACGTACCAATAATTAATGGAAATAACTTTAATTTTTATAATAGATAAAGATATAACAATCAAGTCTCTATAAGGTAATATTTGACTCAAAGTTTTTAAAAAATATATGTAGAATATTAAGTAGAATATTCTTTTATAATTCAAAAGCAAGTCCATAAAGCTTACAAACATTTTCTAAGTAAAATTTTACGAAGAACCTAGGTTTAGAGACACTAGTAACAAAGAATCTTAGGAAGTAAGATAAAAACCCATTCTTTTTTTTTCTTTACCATCAAAGGGGCAACTTGTAATCGTACATGAGAAAGAAGCTTAGCAGATCAACGGCTACTGCACAACAAACTACTGAATCTTGCATAGAGAACAGTTCCTACTTTGTCTCCAACACGACATGTGGAAGATGCTCTCATACTCTTCCGCATAACGATGCATAAAAGAGTTATTGTCGGTCAATTCACCCTCGCCAATGCACAACCTATATAAAATGAAGACATGACTGAGCAAGGCTAAAATGAGTATTTTTATGCACTATGATACTCTAGATTTAAGAATACGTGGTTTTATAAAAATAAATAAATCTATCGTTTTTTATTACTAACTAGTTCCTCCCAACATGTTTACTCCTACTCAAGAAAGACTTTTCAAAGGCAGGCCTAGGATGGCCCACTGCCAGCGGCGTTGCAAGCCGCATCAACCGCGAGGGCGACGGGGGAAAGGACTACGGGCGTCCCGTAGCAAAATGCCGTGGCCCCACCAAAAATCTGGCTCAGGCCAATCGCAGGCCTGGCTGCCGGATGGGGTATTCCCCATCATCCAATCACGTCGCAGATAAGGCCTGACAGGTGTGCCCCACCGCCAAGCCAAAGTGCAAAGTACACCCCGCGTGGGTCCCCCAAAAAGCGCACGACACGGCCCCACCTCCTCCCTCTCCTACTCCGTAGAGTATAAACGTAAACCCGCGATATTTTCGCCACAAATATTTTGGCCTCTCAACAGTAGAGTACAGCATCGCAGGTGTTCGTCCATCTCCGACACGAGACGGGACTGAACTTAGAAGACGAGTGAAGAGTAGATGAGCAGCTCGGCGAAGGCGGCGGCCGGCGCGATGGGTGCCAAGGCGGCCCGGGCGTGCGACGGCTGCCTGCGCCGGCGGGCGAGGTGGTACTGCGCGGCGGACGATGCGTTCCTGTGCCAGGGGTGCGACACGTCGGTGCACTCCGCGAACCCGCTCGCGCGACGCCACGAGCGGCTGCGGCTGCGGCCGTCGTCGCCGCTGATACCATCGTCGGGGCGGCGCGACGAGGTCGTGCCGGCGTGGTTCAAGCGCAAGGCGCGGACCCCGCGGTCGCACGCTGCCAAGAGCGTGGGGCAGCTGCTGTCGAGGCCGCTCGTCGTGCCGGAGACTACAGCGGCGGGCGGGGACTCGCCGGAGGAGCGGAAGGACGAGGGTGAGATCGTGGAGGAGCAGCTGCTGTACCGCGTGCCCATCTTTGACCCCGCCCTGGCGGAGTTCTGCTCGCCGCCGCCCTTGGAGGACGCCGCGACCGCCGGGTCGTGCTGCAATGAGGACGGCACCGTCGAGAACCCGACGAAGCCAGCCGTGACGACGACGACGCCTCCGCTGCAGTTCTTCCCCGACAGCCACGCCAATTTCGCTCCGACCGACGCCGAGCTGAGGGAGTTCGCCGCCGACATGGAAGCCCTTCTCGGCCGTGGCCTGGACGACGGCAACGACGAGGACTCGTTCTGCATGGAGACGCTGGGGCTCATCGAGCCGGTGGATGACGACGGCGGGCGGGTCAAGATAGAGGCCGACGGCGACGCCGGGCTGACGCTAGCGTGGTGCCACGAGCTTGAGCCGGAGACGTCGTCCGGCGAGATGCTGGACATCGACTTCGACTGCGGCTCACCTCAGGCGACACCCGACGAGAAGGGCGCGAGCAGCGGCCCCGGCGACGCCGACGACGCCCAGTTCCTGCAGAGCAGCCTCGCCCTCAGCCTCAACTACGAGGCCATCATCGAGACCTGGGGAAGCTCGCCGTGGACCGACGGCGAGCGGCCGCACGTCAAGCTCAACGACTCCTGGCCCAACGACTACTCCGTACGTGCGCGCCACCGTCTCGTCTCACCATGCGCATCCATACGAGCGCAGTAGTACATCAATTAGTATTAACTTGCTCCGGCGTGCGGTGGTGCAGGGGGTTTGGATGGCGGCGGCGGGAGTGTTCGGGCACGGCGAGGAGCAGGCGCTGACGCCGAAGCTGGGGATGGACGGCGGCAGGGAGGCGCGGGTGTCGCGGTACAGGGAGAAGCGGCGGACGCGGCTCTTCTCCAAGAAGATCCGGTACGAGGTGCGCAAGCTCAACGCCGAGAAGCGGCCGCGGATGAAGGGCCGCTTCGTCAAGCGCGCCACCGCCGCCGTCGCCACGGCGTGCGTCGCGTAGCATGGCGAAGATCTGCCGCGCATGCCGCTCGATCGCCATGAAATCACAAGAACAAACAACTCGTCGAAACTGCTTTAGTTTAGCTGGGTCTTTTTTTTTTTTACAATCGCAAATTTGTCTTCTTTCTACCATCAGTTCGCCATTGATGGTTGCTAAGGATCCAAGGACTTTTAGCTACGCCAGTGATCAGGTCTCGGTTGAGGAAGGCGACGAATGAATAATAATACTACTACAAATGAATTGTGCAATTTTGTTGACACTTGAGAGGTATACAGTGCCTCGAGACTCAGTTGCTCATACACACAGTTCGGATTTCTGAAAGGTTGTTTCTCCCTCCAGAGGGATGGTTGTCAGTAGTCTGTAGCTGTACTATGTATGCATATGTCCATTGGTTGGCATGCAGGTAGCCAGGTACAGTTTGAGGTCAGGAGATATACACGTAAAACAATTAATCAATTAATATATACAACTAATTGATTCAGTGACTTCATATGTTTCTTGAGTTGAATAGAAGTTTTTTGACTTTGTCCCAACTTTAAATCTTCAGAGGGGAATTTTGAAGAAATTATCATTGTATGTATTCGGAACTCCAAATATTAAGTTAATTGGTAATCAGTTTATGCTGACCTATTTGTTCGGATAATGTTTGGAATTGAATTCCTCCTTAAATTTCTGTCTATAAATGTAACATTTGAAATAGCCAACTGATTGTTATGTATTGTAGGTGTTCCAAAAGTAGTCGTTCATGAATACTCTCCAAAAGCTTTACTTATGTCTATATGTGCACAATGCACTGAAGGAGTATGTTATTACGTTAATTTACATATGGTTGTTTCTAGAAATCAAGTACGTGAATCATATCACTATGTTCCTTACACTAGAAAGGACAATTTTTTGTTCACTCTATGTATAGAGCTTTGATCAATAATGGTTATGTGGTGAGGAATAAGTTGTGGAAAATTAAGTTGCCACTAGATCAAGATTTTTATTTGGTATTTGTATGAAGGAGTTGTTTTAACCAAAGATAATTAGCTAGTAGAAACTAGATTGTTTTAATCAAAGATTTTTTATGCATAATAAAACTATCCATTGTGGGGACCGTTCAGAGGGGGGGTCCAAACGTCCCACAACATACGTAACGGCCCAGGAAGTACAGTTACGCATAGAATGATACAGAAACAGAACTTTCATTAATTATACAAACCGACAAGGTTCTAGTACAACCCAAACTCAACACACGCACACAACAGGCCTATGGCCGTACTCGTACAACCAAAAGACGCAACTCTGCACCACAGGAACGGCCTAAGTGTAGAGTCGACCTAGAACTCGAAGCCTTCGTCTTCGTCCCAATCCAGCGGATCGACAGCTTACTCGACTTCACCTGCAACTTCTCCCTGAACGGCTGGAGCCCAAAATATGCAAGACTGAGTACACAAGTACTCCGCAAGCCATTCAGAGAAACATATAGTGATGCGGGATATAACAAAGGAGGAAACTGGTTTAACTCTAAACCTTATCAGTAGTTCACAAACATCCTAATTTATAAACAAATTTAGTTTTAAAGGGTTTAATATTACATGTCGTCATCTCTCAATTTAAACCATTATCACAATTCTACTCATGCCATTACTCTGGATTCACCCATAGACATATCTCCATTAACCTGGAGCACGGCGTATTCGAATACCAAACGACTCTGCAGCGTCTACCCAGCTTTAACCGCACGATACCCACAGCTAGCCAGGCTGAAGATAACCAAGTGTAGTACCGCCCCAAGCTCATCTCTGTTCTGCCTAGCAGGTTATAGGACAAGGCGTCTGTTGGCCTCAACTTGGCCTTCGCGAGGGTGTGCACCAACTTGACGACTCGTCCACCCACTATTGCACGACTAGGAGGAACACGTAGTCCTCAAAGACTGCAAAGGGCACCATAGCACCCACACTGATATAATCAAATAATCTTACATCACTTAGTGGCCATTACACACGTTAAAGCCTAAAATGCCAATACACTGAAAGGATGCAGAAGTTCAATTCATTGGAGCAGTACACACTGGGTCCGAATATCTCGATCATGCGGACGATGCTAACTATGTCACTTATACTGGCACAAGGGGGTTATGTCCTTAAAACTTTAAATATATCATATACTTCCAAAATTATCACATAAAATAACAATTTCATATAATATTCAACATGTTCATAATAAGCAGGATTAACCTAGAGTTATCAAAGATATATATTAGGCTCAACTCAAGGCATGGCATTACATTTATAACAATATCAAATAAGAGGTGTTATCTATTTCAAAATACTTTAGAAAATTATCTCATTCATCCTATTTAAGTACTTCAAGGTAGTACTCTACCCAAAATATGACCTAACTCCAGATTGGGTTCAATTATTGTTCAAAGGATGCATGACTTGCCTTCGGGATCGACGTAGTCGTACCAATCGTCTCCTCGTATGACTGCGTAGGCGTATGCGTCAGCTGCGGACTCGGACTCCTCGATTGGATCTGCTGCGGCGGAATCTATCAATATACAAATAAAATAAATAAGCGAATAACTCCAAATAAATGCTAAAAATTTAGAAAGTGCACAGGATATTAAAAGAGGAATTATGGAAGAAATTTGGGATTTTCCGAAGTCGCGTCGAGCGGAAACCCTAGAGCCAAAATTAGGGTTTCGTCAACGGATGCTCGGATCACGACGAAACTAGCGCAGATGGATTCGGTATAATTCAAGGAGTCAGGAATAGGTCTCGGATTTTTTGTTCTGAGGTCAAATGAGTAGTGAACCAATTGAACCAAGAAATAAAGAATTTCTGAATTTTCTTTTAAAGGGAAAAAGCTGGTTCTCTGGTTTTTCTTGGTTTACAGAGGACGGCAGTGGTTTGAGGGCGCCGGCGGCGAGGGGGCCAAGGGGCGGCGAAGTGGGACCGGTTCTAGGCTCCTGGGGCCGAGGCGAATCCATTCCCCAGGGTCCCCTGAGCTGGAACCCTGGCGGCGAAGCTGGCGGCGGCGAGCAGGGAACGGCAGCGGCAGCATCCCGTGGCGGCGGCACTCCGGTGAGTTGGCGGCAGGGCACGGTGGCTTGGGAGCATCAGGGTGGCCAGGGGAAGCTTCTGGCGGTGGAGGCTGGGCTTAGGAAGGCGCGAGGCGACGGCGTGCCAGGCGGCAGGCGGCGGCCGAGACAGAGCGGCTGCGGCGCGGCGGCGCCGGCGAGCTCCCGGCTGCGGTCTTGCTGGGGAAACAGTGCGGAAAAGGAGTATTTGGCATGAGGATGACGATAACCACTTCAATTTCTGAAGATAGGTAACAACGACGACGAATTTTGGCGAAATACCTCCGGCAGCCGTGCTAGGGCTCCTGCCCTGTTCGTCTCCGGCGACGGCAGACGGCGGCGCGAGGGTGGGGGCAGCTTCAGGGAATTGAGAGAGGGGATGAAGGCGCTCCTTTTTCGTGTTGGCAGCGACTATAGAGGTGCACCGGAGAGGGAGATAGAAGGAAGAGACAGAGGCGGCGGCAGAGGATGGATGCAGCTTCTAGGCTATCTCGGTAGCATGGCTGGAGCGTAGAGTTTGGACGCTGTGCTGAAAGGATGATTGTGTGGCGATGCTGGAATGGCCAATTAGCGAAGCCCTGCTTCGATCAATCAAGAGGCAGGAGAGACAAAGAAGAGGGGTGGTCGACAGAACACCCTGCTTTCTCCAAGCAGAGGCAGAGGCGGTGGAAGCGATGGCCGGCCTGGGCTGGGCCAGCCGGGGCCAGTAAAAGAGAAAGAAAGAAAAGGTGAACCAGGTCGAGGGAAAATGGATTGACGACGAGCGGAAGAAAAATGGGCCGATGACCCGAGAACAACGCAGACTCGTTTATGAGGATTTAGGGTGACGGATGAATGGATTGACGGATGGATTGCATTTCTGAGAAAATAGAAAATAAAAAGAAAAAGAAAACGAAGAAGCAATTACGATGAACAAAGAACGACATTTTAAAATTGAACGAAACGATAAACTCGACGTGGATTTTTGAAAATACACAAAAATAAAAACGGTTTTAAAATTTAGTCATTTTTAGGGCTGTTACAGACCTACCCTCCTTAAAAGAATCTCGTCCCCGAGATTCATCAAACTGGTAAACAAGTGCAGGTACTCCTTTTCCAATTCAAATTCTCTTTCCCAAGTCGCTTTATCCTTTGTATGATTTTTCCACTGTACCCGGCATAACTTAATTCTTCTATTCCGTAACCTCCGTTCAGTCGTCTCGAGAATTCTCTCAGGTTCTTCCTCATAAGTCAAGTCTGGTTGGAGTGTGATGCTTTGCAAAGGTGCCTGTTCTATTGATTTCCGCAAGCACTTCTTTAGTTGTGAAACATGAAAAACAGGATGAACTCCAGTTAATTCCTCAGGCAACTACAGCTGATATGACACTTCTCCTCTTCTCTTCAAGATCTGATATGGTCCGATGTACCGAGGAGCTAACTTTCCTTTCATCTGAAACCTTTGTACTCCTTTAAGCGGATTCACTTTTAAATAAACAAAGACTCCAGTTTTAAAACTCAAGTCTCTTCTTCGATTGTCACTGTAACTCTTCTGTCTGGTTTGCGCAGCTTTAAGCTTCTTCCTGATAATTCTGACATGAGCTTCAACGTCATGTGCAAGTTGTGGCCCTATCAACTGACCTTCTCCAGTTTCTATCCAATTAAGCGGAGTTCTGCATCTTCTACCATACTGTTAACGCCAAAATTTGGTATAGCTATGTATCAGATTCGGTTAAGAAGAAAATTGCAGTTAATTAATGGGAGTTGATCCAGAAGGGGCCGAATCCAGGAAGAAGCCATGAAGACCACAGTATGGTAGTTAATTGTTAATTAGGCAAGGATTAATATTTTATCTTTAGGAAACCTGACCTTGTGTCCGGTCGGGTCCTGTTTGTGTTTCTTGTTATAATTAGGAAATCATGTACTGTGTCCAATAAGGACTCATGTCAACTCGGGGTATAAATACGTATGCCCAGGTACTGTGTAAGATATCGACAACAATCAGATCAATACAAATTCGGTGCATCTCCACCCCTTCGACGGGTTCTTGTTTCTCGAGCTGGGCTGCATCGGTTAAGTTCGACCTCCTGCGAGAGGGTAAGTCTCGTCACCCCAGACACCGCATCAGCTAGGACTTCCTCGGTTAAGTCCGATATTCTAGTCGGTTCACGGTGGACGGCTTACCACGATATATCTATTTTATCTATGGCTGCATCAGTTTAGTTTGACCTCATAGATCGATTAGGCATATCACATCACGCGTGCACAGATCGTATCGGCTTACTGGGCGTAACTTATCGACAGTTTGTGCTGCATCGGTTAGGTCCGACCTACTAAACTGCCTCCGATAAGTTATTCCTCCTAGATTGATACTTTTTGTGCAAGTGTTTTATCGGAATGTATAGCCGTTAAGTTATCATAGTTCATCACGATCGCATTAGATCCATCGGCCTATCGAGGTCTTGTTATTGTCACCAGTCTGTGCTGCAACGGTTGGGTCCGATCTACTAGACTGGTAAGAATAACTTTACTCTTAATAAGCCGATGGGTTTTATGCGATGTTTTATCGGAGTGCTTAGTCGATAAGTTATCTTTATATCCAGCCGATTTGCCACAAACAGTTAGAAAATCGCTGCTAACCCGGGCGCGAGCACGAACACAGGCGAGAACCCGGGCACGGGCATGACATCAGGTAAGGACCCAGGCACGAGCACAGGCAAGGACCCGGCACGAGCACGGACAGCAGGTGAAGATCCGGGCGCGGGCAGAAGCAAGGGCCCGAGCACGGGCACGGGCAGCACCCTTGCGGCGATGCTAGTAATTTTAATCACAATCGGTTGGAGTTTATTTAATCTATTTATTTACGCATTATGCTTATTTATTTTATCAGTTTATAGCCGATTTTTGAGCATCCCCTCGATGATCGGCTAGTTTGATATTTGTTTACTATTATGCTACTGCTCATGCCATCATCGGCTTCCAGTCGGTGTATAAGTGCCACAGTTCATATCGGCCATCGGCCGATGAAACGAGTCAAGATCGGCTTCCAGCCGATTGGCTCATTGATTTAGCATTTTCTATCTCCTTGTCAATTGCAGGGTCAAATTGACTGGCACGGCTACGAATCTCAAGATTTTTGGATCTACACTGGAGTGAAGCAAATCTCCCAGGCCTTCGCGTGTCTCCCAGACGCCGAACGGCCCCCAGCGGTTTTCGGCGTCAACACGTTTTTGGCACGCCCGGTGGGACACGAAGTTTCAACACCAAATTTCAATCCGAAGTTGCAAGATGGCTGGAAAAGAGATGAGAACAGATAACGTAATTTCGGTCAGCATGGAGGATTTAACTAAAGAACAAAAACAACTAGTTGAGCAAAATATGGCAAATTTTCAGAAGCTGTGCTTAGAATCCTTCAGCATGACAAGACAAGGGCCGATTCAGAAGACGCAGTTTCCAAAACCAGTTCTGTTTGGTGAATCGAGCTGCACACCACCCGAAAGTCCACCGGTGAAACCTTTGCAAGATATGGTAAACGAAGCAGTGCATCATGCACTCATCAATCAATCCGGGATCCTGGTGAACACGCTTCATAATCTCATAAAGAAGACGGTGGATGGATCAATTATTCAAGAGCCTACTCGAGGTCCTGTCTACCTCCCGCCAAAGATAGAGCCAAATCAGGTTGTTTATGGGACAAACAGAGACGTACCAGAGAACCTGTTTGCACAGAACCAGGCTGGGGGGCAACAGGATATTCCTGCTGGATACCATTGATCTGCCTATTATGGGGGATATCAACAGAATTACCCAGGTGGCATTGCCGATCCAGGTAGTTACCAGAGAGAGTATCCGAGATAGAATCGGCAACAAACTCCACCTGTACAGTATCAACAGGACAACCCGAGGGAAGAGGATTTATCAACAAGGGTTGCGGAAATAGTGAGGGAGCAGTTTGGGATCAAGCCCAAGGAGCAAACATTTATGTATCGGCATCCATATCCCGAGTGGTTTGATAGAGTGCCATTGCCACACCGATACAGGGTCCCAGATTTTTCCAAGTTCTCAGGGCAGGACAACACATCTATAGTAGAACATGTCAACCGATTCCTGGCACAGTGCGGAGAGGCATCGGCTGAAGAGGCTCTGAGGGTTAGGTTTTTCCCCTTGTCACTATCTGGATCGGCTTTTACATGGTTCTCTTCATTACCACCGAATTCCGTTCAGGGATGGGCCGATGTAGAAAAACAGTTTCATAAATACTTCTTTGTCGGAATCCATGAGATGAGACTGACAGATTTGACATCGGTTAGGCAACGACCAGATGAAACAGTACCGGAATACATTCAGTGATTTCGGGACGTCAGAAACCGATGTTACAGTCTGAACCTGAGTGACGGGCATTTAGCCGATCTGGCTTTCCAGGGTCTCTTGGCGCCGATTAAGGAGAGATTTTCATCACAAGAGTTCGAGTCCCTGGCGCACTTGGTACAGAAGGTATCGGCTCATGAAAGCCGATTTCAGGAGGCAAAAAAAGATAAATATCAGAGAAGGGTTGCTCAGGTACAGGTTTATTCATCGGACTCAGACGATGAGGGATCCGATGATGAAGTCGATTTGGCGGAGTGGGCTAGGAACAAGAAATCAGTATCATGCCCATGGGTCAAGGATATCGGCAAAGAGGAGCATTACGATTTTGATATTAATAAAGCCGATAAAATCTTTGACTTGCTGCTACAAGAGAAACAGATACAACTTCCGCCAAACCACGTGATTCCATCAGCCGAAGAACTAAAGAAGAAGAGATATTGCAAGTGGCACAATACTATATCGCATCATTACTAACGAGTGCAAAGGTTTTCAGCAACAGATTCAATCGGCTGTTGAGCAAGGAAGAATCAAATTCGAAGTCAAAAAGCCGATGAAAATCGACGGACACCCGTTCCCCGTAAACATGGTTTATGTGGGATCATCATCAAGGACTCGAGCCGATGAAGGAAGACATGCGGATCATAGGAAATCAAGGATTACTTCATCGGGTATGATAGAGAAATACTCAAGGTATGAGGAACAACGGATTGAGCCGGACAGGGAAGGATTTAATCCACATTGGGATTGTCCGTTCTTCCGATTCTGCTGGGATCAAGGGATGAGATTGCCGTCCATTGAAGATTGCCCTGAGTGCGAAAATCTGAGGTTTCAGCAGGATCAGCAGGAAAGTTTTCCGCAGGATCGGCCACCCAGGAGACGGGCATCAGTACATAGCCGATTAGGGCCGATCCACGAAGAATTCTTTGAAGAAAATGAAGAAGAGGTGCATAAAAAACAAATCCAGAATCCTCAATGGTGTCCTAGTGGAATATTCACAAAGAATCAGAAGAGAAGGGCACAACGGCTACGACACCGAAAGCAACAGGAAGAACAGAACAAGATCAAGATGAAGCGATCATCGTCACAAAAGGACTAAAACAAGTATGGCGTGTGAAGAGGAAGGACGATGAAGATCCATCGGCTCCGATAAATATGGTTTTCTTTTTGCCTCGGGAGTATAAAGCACTTTCATCGGATGAAGAAAGCAATGAGGAAGTTTTCGCTGAGCTAACGTTGCAACCCGATCAGGCCATATTTGATAAGCCTGAAGAGTCAGAGCATCGACATTTAAAGCCATTATATATTAAGGGCTATGTGAATGGGAAGCCGATGACAAAGATGTTGGTTGATGGGGGAGCAGCAGTTAATCTCATGCCTCATGCTACGTTCCGGAAATTGGGGAAAACTGCCAAAGATTTAATCAAGACAAATATGGTGCTAAAAGACTTCGGTGGAAATTCATCAGAGGTGAAAGGCGTATTAAACGTGGAGTTGACAGTGGGAAACAAGACATTACCCACCACGTTTTTCGTTATTGATGGAAAAGAATCGTATAGTCTGCTTCTTGGCAGGGATTGGATTCACGCGAACTGTTGCGTGCCCTCGACGATGCATCAATGTTTGATATAGTGGCAAGGAGATCAAGTCGAGGTGGTACTAGCAGATCGGTCAACCAACATTGCAATGACCGATTTGCCAGTCTGGGAAGCCGATGGTGTTGATTGCTTGTCTGGAAAAACATGGGAAGGAGATTATCTTAAGGTTACCAGCCAAAGAATACAGCCGATTCAGCAAGTCGGCTCCGAGATGTTACTCTAATGGGCTCTATTGAAGATTTTGAGGGGAAACTAGGACAAGGGTTTACGTCAACCGATGATTTGGAGGAGATCGACATAGGACTAGGAGATAAGCCAAGGCCGACGTACATAAGCAAAAGGTTATGTCCTGAACTTCGAGAAGAATTGATAGCACTATTGAGGGAGTATCGGGATTGTTTTACTTGGGAGTATCATGAGATGCCAGGATTAAGCCGATCTATTGTTGAACATCGGCTGCCCATTAAACCAGGATATCGGCCATTCAAACAAGCTCCAAGGAGATTCAAGGCGGAGTTATATGAGCCGATCAAAGCGGAAATCACGAGGTTATATGATGCCAAGTTTATAAGACCATGCTGATATGCTGAGTGGGTTTCTAATATTGTCCCGGTGGAAAAGAAGAATGGAAAATTGAGGATATGTATCGATTTCCGGGATTTAAATAAAGCTACCCCCAAGGATGAGTACCCGATGCCAATAGCAGATTTGTTGGTAGATGCAGCATCAGGACACAAGATTATTAGCTTCATGGACGGCAATGCAGGATACAATCAGATTTTTATGGCTAAAGAAGATATACACAAGACTGCGTTTCGATGTCCTAGGGCTATCGGCTTATATGAGTGGGTAGTGATGACGTTTGGGTTGAAAAGTGCCGGTGCGACCTATCAGAGGGCGATAAATTATATATTTCATGATCTCATCGGCTTGCTAGTGGAAATTTGTATCGACGATGTGGTGGTTAAGTCTAAAAGTGAGGAAAGCCATATAGCCGATTTGCGAAAAGTGCTGGAGAGGGCCAAGAAATACGGACTAAGGATGAATCCCAATAAATGCTCTTTTGGTGTATCGGCTGGGCAGTTTTTGGGTTTTATGGTTCATGAGCGAGGAATTGAAGTTAGTCAAAGGAGCATCAGAGCCATTAAGACTACAGAGCCACCAAGTAACAAGACAGAGTTACAGTCATTGATCGGCAAGATTAATTTTGTAAGGAGGTTTATATCAAATTTGTCAGGGAGGATTGAATCTTTTACTCCGTTGTTGAAGTTAAAAGCCGATCAAGAGTTCGTGTGGGGGGCAGATCAGCAGAAGGCATTAGATGGAATTAAGAGTTATCTGAGTTCCCCACCTGTTCTAATTCCGCCGCAGAAAGGGGTGCCGTTCAGGTTGTACTTATCAGCCGAGGAGAAATCCATCGGGTCTGTTTTAATTCAAGAGTTTGAAAGCAAGGAGCGAGTCGTGTTCTATCTAAGCAGAAGGCTTTTGGATGCTGAAACAAGATATCATGCGGTGGAGAAATTATGCCTTTGTCTGTATTTTCCATGCACAAAGTTGAGGCATTATATCCTATCGGCTGAATGCACGGTGGTTTGCAAGGCCGATGTGGTGAAATACATGTTGTCGGCTCCTATTTTAAAAGGGCGAGTTGGTAAATGGGTTTTTGCCTTGACAGAGTTCGACTTGAGATATAAATTGGCTAAAGCAATCAAGGGGCAAGCGGTGGCCGATTTCATTGTGCAACATAGAGGGGATTATGAGAATTATGTAGAGCCAATCCCATGGACTTTGTTTTTTGATGGATCGGTTTGCAAGCATGGATCTGGTATCGGCTTGGTCATTAGATCGCATCGGGGGGCAAGTTTTGAGTTTGCTTTTACAATCAAACCTTATCGAACTAATATCAAGCGGAATACGAGGCGGTATTAAAAGGACTTCAACTTTTAAAGGAGATCGGAGCCGATATCATAGAGATTGTTGGTGATTCTTTGTTGGTGATCAAGCAGTTATCTGGAGAATATGAGTGTAGGGATGACGTTTTGAGATCATATTATGAGGAGTGTATGGATTTGTTGAATGATTTCAAGATGGTATCAATAGATCATATTCCTAGGGAGCAAAATTTAGAAGCCAATGATCTTGCACAGATCACCTCTGGTTATCGGCTGAATAAACAGGTTGAGGTCGAAATAGCCGATAATGACATTCAAGACAAAACCGATGACTGGAGACAGGAAATAATTAGTTATCTATAAAATCCGTCACAATCGGTTTCCAGGAAGCTTCGGTACAAAGCTACTAAATATGCGTTGCTTGATGGGGACTTATATTATCGGACTTTTGAGGGAGTTCTGCTGAGGTGCCTGAATTTGGAAGAAGCCAAAGTGGTTATGTGCGAAGTGCATGAGGGCGTTTGTGGGACTCATCAATCGGCTCATAAGATGAAGTGGTTGCTGAGAAGAGTAGGATATTTTTGGCCGACAATGCTGGAAGATTGCTTTAGGTACTATAAAGGATGTCAAGATTGCCAGAAGTTTGGGAATATACAACGAGCGCCAGCATCGGCTATGAATCCTATCATTAAACCGTGGCCGTTCAGGGGATGGGGAATTGACATGATCGGCCAAGTTTTTCCTCCATCAAGTAAAGGAAATAAGTTCATATTGGCAGCGACAGATTATTTTACAAAGTGGGTAGAAGCGATTCCTCTGAAGAAAGTTACGTCCAAAGAGGCGATCGAGTTTGTAAAGGAGCACATAATTTATCGGCCTTAGCCTCTTGGTCTTGTATAGCTTGTGGCAGGCCGATAAGCTGGGATTCTGTTGCTTCAAGATCCTTGCGATTTTTTTCAAGTTCTGTCAGCAAATCGGCCTCCTTTTTCTTCAGTTGGTTCAACTTGGATTGGAGCTCTTGAGGGGCAGCTGCCATGTCATCAAGATTTTTCTTCTCTGTTTGGGCTGACAGCCGATCGGCTTGGATATCTTGGGTAATCTTCTGTTGGTCAGCACGATCGGCTATGTGTTGCCTGAGCTTGATGAGTCTGAATCTATGGGATTCCAGATATGCCGCGGGGGTCAGTGCGTCGATGAGTTCTTCGGGCAAATGATGTTCAATATCTGCAAGTCTTGCCCAGATCGGCCCGCAATCTTCCACTAGTGTGTCGATCGGATTTTCTAGCCGATTGATGATGCTCGTTAAGTACTCACGCACATCGGCTGGGAAGGATGGTTTGGTTGCTGCGCTGGTGGCTATTGCTTCTTCCGCCTCCAGGTACTTGCCGATGTCAAAAGAGAACAAATCGGCTAAGGACTGCAAATTGACATCGGTAAAAGAATCAGTGAAGAGTTTAAAAGTGAGGTATGGATATGAAGAAATTACCTGAGGTAGGGCATCGGCAGCTTGGGTGGCATCGGCTTCGAGAGGATGAGTAGGTTGTTCTTCAGGATGGCTGATGTCAGGCGATGGAGTAGGAACAGTCTCATCAATGGCTTGAGGACTTGGTACTGAGATTGGGGCAGCTGGAGAAGCCATCGGCTCCGTGCTTGGAGGGATGTCAGTAGAAGGTTGAGGTTCAGGGGCCGATGACTCGAGCTGAAAATAAAATTAATGAAAAAGATGGAAAACGGGTAATGATATCAAGACTTAGCACGTACCTGTGGAGATGAAAGGGGCCGATGTTGTTTGGGGAGTAGGTGGCGTCGTGACCACGACATCGGCATTTGTTTTCTGCTTCTTGAGAGAGGGGCGATGCGCCAGTTTCTTGCCCTTTTGTCCTGTCGGCCGGGGCGCTTAGAGGAGAGCTGATGGAGAGGGAGCATCGTGCCCTAAGTTCGGAGTGGCCGATGGGGGTTGATACAGGATCGGCCGGCCACTAGTGCTTGTTGTTGGGGGCTCGACGTCGACAGCCTGCAAAATTAGGAGTGAGAGATGATCGGAGATGATGATTAAAGCTTATGGGTGTTACCTCTTCATCAGATTCGATGTAGTCGGCATGGAGGCGAGAACAGTAGTGGATGGCCGCTAAGCTGAATAGATGTTTCTTCCATTCTGACCACCATCGGACAAAAAGCTTTGTATTGGCAGTGCAAACATTCACCTCGGTGGCGGCGCCTAGAAGTAGGGATTCTGTTAAGGTCCGCATCTGATCATACTCTAGGGCGTTGTTGACGGTGCCCCGGGCTTGAAGTTTATCGACGAAGAATAGGCCGATCAGAAGTTGACCTAGACCCAGCTGGCGGGAGCCGACCGATGGATGGTAGAACTCATATGATGGTTGCGATCGGCCCAGAGAGAAGCCAGTCGACAACAGACAGGGGGTGACAGCCGATAAAAATATGGCCTTCGATTCATCGTCTTCTAGAGCATTGAGTGGATTGAAGTTGGAAGGCATTTCGAAGGACGATGTATCGTTGTATGCAAACCAAAGTGTGGTCTCCCTGGTGAAGCCATAATAAAACACCTTGAACCACTGACTAAGTCCAGTGGGTGTTATTTTGCCACCAGAAAGAGCCGATGTAGCTTCGCCCATGGAGATACATCGGCGGTGAGTAGGATCCTGGTCTTCTGTATGATCGGCTGGAAAGGATTGGTTGAGAAAAGAAGTCCCAAAGAAGGCCTTGGAGGTGTAGACGTTGAGCCAGAGTTGCACAAACCACCAAGGACCCCCGATATGGCCGATGGGCTGGCCGGCCGATAGCTTGGTCGCTACTTGGTGAAGCAGCTGATAAGTAGTGCCAAGGAGGTATTGCCCCAAGGGGATCTGCTTCCGATCGGCCAAGCACTCTGCCAGACATTGCATGTTGATCGTTGGGCCGAGGGTTGCACCACCAAAGACAAATCGTTCCAGCCATAGGTTCAAAAAGGCGACATGTTCCCGATCGTCGACTGGTCCAGTTCCCTTGTTATGGATTGATATATACCTGGACCAGCCACCAATGTTCTTCGCTTGAAGCCGATGAGCAGGCTTGAATCGGAGCTTGAAGGGGTTGATGTAGCTCGTCGTGTCGAGGCACGTGAGCATAGTCACATCCATCAAGGTGGGAGTCATTAGCCCATGCCCGAACATGAAGGCGTTGAGGGCGTCAGACCAGAAGTAGGAGGCCGATGCAAGCAGAGGTTCATTCCTTTCCATATCGGCTAGAGAGAGGTTGATGTAGTGGCCGATATGTGATTCTTCCCAGAGGGTTCTCTTCGCGGCCGATACTCTGATATACCAATCTCTCCACCCAGGCAGCTTGTTCGGCCATGACCTGAAGCTATTGGTCCAGTCACTGACTAACATCGCGGAGTTCTTGAAGGGAATACGTTGGGTCTCGGCGCTGATGAAATCTGTAGGATCCTCGCTACCCATTGGGCCGTGATAGAAGAAATCTGGGTAGTCGGTGGCTGGGATCAGAACTTGGTTCCGAAGGTGCTACAGTAAATAAGAACACAATGAAGAACGGGTGAAGAACATGGCAGATTGGATTCATCTAGGCTACAGAATCAGAAAAAAAAAGTCGGGCAGAAAGATTACCTCAGGGACTGCGGATGCTGATGCCATTGCGCCGGAGGAAGGAGAGCGGGAATCAGCGGTCGATGAGAGGAGATGCGACGGTTCGACTGAGTTCGCCGGAGTTCGTCGAGGTCTTGGAAGATGAAGCGGTAGTGCTCTGGTGATGTGAAAGTGTAAAAAAGGGCTAGGAAGACGAAGCGGTTTATAGAGGTATGATGACCGAGCGGGAATCGAGGCCGTTGGTACTGTTTCAAACAATTATGGCAAGTGGGCTACCTTGGGCCGCCTCGGTATGGAAGAAATCTGAAGGCCCAAAACGAAAGAATTTCGAAGTCCTATAGAGAACTCCGAAATTGGGGGGCATGTGTTAACGCCAAAATTTGGTATGGCTCTGTATCAGATTCGGTTAAGAAGAAAATTGCAGTTAATTAATGGGAGTTGATCCAGAAGGGGCCGAATCCAGGAAGAAGCCATGAAGACCACAGTATGGTAGTTAATTGTTAATTAGGCAAGGATTAATATTTTATCTTTAGGAAACCTGACCTTGTGTCCGGTCGGGTCCTGTTTGTGTTTCCTGTTATAATTAGGAAATCATGTACCATGTCCAATAAGGACTCATGTCAACTCGGGGTATAAATACGTATGCCCGGGTACTGTGTAAGATATCGACAACAATCAGATCAATACAAATTCGGCGCATCGCCACCCCTTCGACGGGTTCTTGCTTCTCGAGCTGGGCTGCATCGGTTAAGTTCGACCTCCTACGAGAGGGTAAGTCTCGTCACCCCGAACACCGCATCGGCTAGGACTTCCTCGGTTAAGTCCAATATTCTAGTCGGTTCACGATGGACGGCTTACCACGATATATCTATTTTATCTATGGCTGCATCAGTTTAGTTTGACCTCATAGATCGATTAGGCATATCACATCACACGTGCACAGATCGTATCGGCTTACTGGGCGTAACTTATCGACAGTTTGTGCTGCATCGGTTAGGTCCGACCTACTAAACTGTCTCCGATAAGTTATTCCTGCTAGATTGATACTTTTTGTGCAAGTGTTTTATCGAAATGTATAGCCGATAAGTTATCATAGTTCATCACGATCGCATTAGATCCATCGGCCTATCGAGGTCTTGTTATTGTCACCAGTCTGTGCTGCAATGGTTGGGTCCGGTCTACTAGACTGGTAAGAATAACTTTACTCTTAATAAGCCGATGGGTTTTATACAATGTTTTATCGGAGTGCTTAGCCGATAAGTTATCTTTATATCTAGCCAATTTGCCACAAACAGTTAGAAAATCGCTGCTAACCCGGGCGCGAGCACGAACACAGGCGAGGACCCGGGCACGGGCATGACATCAGGTAAGGACCCGGGCACGAGCACAGGCAAGGACCCGGCACGAACACGGACAGCAGGTGAAGATCCGGGCGCGAGCACGAGCAAGGGCCCGAGCACGGGCACGGGCAGCACCCTTGCGGCGATGCTAGTAATTTTAATCACAATCGGCTGGAGTTTATGTAATCTATTTATTTACGCATTATGCTTATTTATTTTATCAGTTTATAGCCGATTTTTGAGCATCCCCTCAATGATCGGCTAGTTTGATATTTGTTTACTATTATGCTACTGCTCATGCCATCATCGGCTTCCAGTCGGTGTATAAGTGTCACAGTTCATATCGGCCATCGGCCGATCAAACGAGTCAAGATCGGCTTCCAGCCGATTGGCTCATTGATTTAACATTTTCTATCTCCTTGTCAATTGTAGGGTCAAATTGACTGGCACGCCTACGAACCTCAAGATTTTAGGACATGCACTGGAGTGAAGCAAATCTCCCAGGCCTTCGCGTGTCTCCCAGACGCCGAACGGCCTCCGGCGGTTTTCGGCGTCAACACATACAGAGCTTCAAAAGGTGACATTTCTAAGCTGGATTGATAACTGTTATTATATGAAAACTGCGTAAATGGTAAACAAATATCCCAAGCTGATCCATAGACCAAAGCACATGCCCTAATATATCTTCTAATATTTGATTCACTAGCTCTGTTTGTCCTCCAGTTTGAGGGTGATATGCTGAACTGAACCCTAATTTTGTACCCATCAACTCTTGAAAAGTCTTCCAAAATCTTGATACAAACTGTGATCCTCTATCAGATATTATTCTCTTTGGGACTCCATACAAGATAACAATTCTTATCAAATACAATTCAACCAATTTATCTCCTCCATAAGTCTGCTTAACTGGTAAGAAATGTGCCACTTTAGTTAATCTGTCAACTATAACCCAAATAGCATCATAGCCATTTTTAGTCTTCGGCAACCCTGTTATAAAATCCATTCCTATTTCATCCCACTTCCATTCAGGACAAGGTAATGGTTGCATTAATCCTACAGGTCGCTGATGATCAGCCTTAACCTTCTGACACACTTCACACAGGTTCACATGTTCTGTAATCTCTCGCTTCATATCAGTCCACCAAAAGGTTTTCTTCAGATCTTGATACATCTTTGTGCTTCCAGGATGAATTGAAAACAATGAATCATGTGCTTCCTGTAGTATTAGATCTTTGATTTCTTTCTTATTAGGGACACATATCCTTCCTTGAAATTTCAAAACTCCATTACTATCTTCCGTAAAACCTGGTGTCCTATTTTCCTGAAGATCTTTCTTAATCTTCTGGATTTGTGGATCTTCCTGTTGTGCCTTCTTTATCTCATCTTCTAAAGCTGTCTTCACTTCCATAGTACAAATACTGGATTGATCAATAAACTCTAACCTCAACTGGCAAATTTCCTTCAGTAATGGCTCTGAGCACTCTTGGACCATTGCATTACTGCAATATGCCTTTCGATTTAAGGCATCAACTACCACATTTGCTTTCCCTGGATGATACTGAATATCCAAGTCGTAGTCCTTTATCAACTCTAACCATCTTCGCTGCCTTAAGTTCAAATCAGGTTGAGTGAATATATACTTCAAACTCTTATGATCTGTAAACATTTCACACTTGTTTCCAATTAAATAGTGTCTCCAAATCTTCAGTACATACACAACTGCTGCTAACTCAAGATCATGTATCGGATAATTCTGCTCATGTGGTCGTAGTTGACGAGAGGCATAGGCTACCACTCTTCCTTCTTGCATCAAAACACAACCAATTCCTTGTTGACTACCATCACAATATACTTGAAAATCCTTCTTGTTGTCAGGCAAAGCTAACACTGGTGCGGTCGTCAGCCTTGTTTTAAGTTCCTAGAAACTCTTCTCACATTTATCTGTCTATTCAAATGGCACATCTTTCTTCAAGAGGTTAGTGAGAGGTCTTGCTATCTTAGAAAAACCTTCGATGAACCACCGAAAATGTCCTGCCATTCCCAAGAAACTCCGGATATCCTTCACTGTCTACGGTTGTTCCCATTCTGATACAGCCTTAACTTTCTCTGGGTCCACTTTCACTCCTTCTGCAGTGATGGATATGGGCCCAGAAAATTGTACTTCCCTTCATCCAGAACTCACACTTAGAGAACTTGGCATACAGCTTTTGTTCCCTTAATCTTTCTAAAACTAGCCTCAAATGTTCTTCATGTTCTTCTTCACTTGATGAATATATAAGGACATCATCTATAAAAACTACCACAAACATGTCAAGTTAATCCATATAGGTCTTGTTCATCAATCCCATGAAAACTGCAGGTGCATTGGTTACTCCAAATGGCATCACAGTAAACTCATATAACCTATATCTCGTAATAAATGCAGTCTTCGGTATATCCTCTTCTCTAACTCTCAACTGATGGTATCCTGATCTCAGGTCAATCTTCGAAAACACCTTAGCTCCCTTTAGTTGATCAAACAAATCATCAATTCTTGGTAGTGGATACTTGTTCTTGATAGTTGCTTTATTAAGTGCTCGATAATCCACACACATCCTTAATGTACCATCTTTCTTCTTGGCAAATAGCACTGGGGCAGCCCATTTGGACACACTTGGTCTTATGAAACCTTTCCCTTCCAGCTCATCAATCTGCTTCTTCAACTCCTTTAACTCGGATGTAGCCATACGGTACATTGTCTTTGTAATGGGTTTTTTTCCTGGCTTCAGCTTGATGGAGAACTCTACTTCTCTCCCGCGGGGATCAGGTGGCATTCTGGCAACTCTGTTGGAAATACATCTAGGAACTCATTAACTGCTGGTACTTTCTCAACTCCTGCAACCATGGTGTTTAGTGACAGTGGCAATGGTGGCAACAAGGGTCTCTTGGCTCTGAACTCTACTTTCTTCCTATCAGTATTGATCAAACTGATGATCTTATTCTCACAATCCATCTTTCCCTTATACTTATGCAACCAATCCATTTCCAATATAACATCCAATCCTCTGCATTTCCAGTAGCATAAAGTCTGCTAAAAAAGGTAACTCCTTCTATCTGAATTTCTATATTAGGGGGAACGGGGGTCGGGCACTTAAACTGGATTTCATGTCTGATCCAGGGGCATGGATCACATGGGTTTATGGGATTAAAGCTACTAGGCTTAAACCACGTTTCTTAACCAAAACCAAAGAAATAAAAGAATGTATAGCACCCAGATCGAATAAAACCAAAGCAGGCTCTGAGTTAACAAGAAACATACCAAGCATAATGTCTGTAGCTCTAGTGGCATCCTTGGCTGAAACAGTGATTTGACCCTGCTCCCTGAATAGGCTCCAGGTTAGGTCGTGCCTCGTCCTGCCCTGTAATAGCTCCACTTGTCCTCGCCGTGTTGCACGGTTTGGCACTACTCCTCCATGGTTGGGCACTCCAGTTCCACATCCTGCCATGTTCTGATTCTGTGGCACAGCACGTGGCATGGCACTCTGGGCTCTTGCTCTGACTTGTGCAACATCCGTCGGAAAATTTCTCCAAGGGCAGCTTGGACGGATGTGTCCCACCAGCTTGTAATGATAACATTCCTTCGAAAATTACTTGCTGGTGGATACTGATTCTCCACCATGGTACTTTGTCTCTGTGGCATTGGAGGCCTTGGCATCTGTGGTGGGAAACGCCGAGGTGGTACTAGCTGGGATGTTGGACATCATCATCCTTGTGTCTTGGAGCACTTGAAGAAGGCTTCATCTGGGGGCTGGGGCGGGGTGGGGAGCCTTACGCTTGTGGCTTTGCCTCCTTCCAATTCTCTTTTCCTACAAGTACTCAAATCAACAGGTACCTGTTGAGTAATTCAGACATATACCTTGTGTAGTCCATGACCAGGAGCAAGCTTAGTACTTGATTGGTTCATAGACCAAGTCTTTGAAAAAGCTGACCATGATCGCATACTGTAATACCAAGTCTTCCTTACTTCTGCTGTGTTTTACATCATCAAGGAGAATAGCGTGCAAGGCGGGCTGGCACTCATTGGATCATGCATATCTGGGCAATTGGGTTCCATTGAACGGAGTGTGGTTTCTTGGGTGAAACTCCTTCATGCCTTGGCTCCATCAGGCCTTATGGAATGTTGTCTACCTTCTGAACATACACTCCGTGAGATTCAATCTTCATTGTGATAGGGTTTCGCTTGTAGCACGGATGAATCGGCTTGGGAAATTAATCCCCATACTTCTAGGCAGGGCTGGAGGGCCAGATAAGCTGATGAGGAAGCATACAGACCTTCTCCGCTTGATCAGTCGCACTGAACTGTGTTCAACCTCATCTCAACATCATTGCAGGCCAGTCACTGCTGGGCTAATGGTATTGGGGCTGAAGAAAATGTCGGTGGCTTGGTCCTCTTGAAAATCTATTCCACCTTGCTGGATCCGCATGGTGACCCGTTTCATGCTATGACGGCACCTGGTTGAGGGGGGAGGGACACTAAGTTGATTAACTTGGCTCAAAAAGTCTGTTTGGTATGTTTTTGATCCATCATCGTGCATCAACCCTTTTTCTGGAAGAATCAACAAATGGATGTTTGGTGGTTGCTTACGCGGCACTTGCGATTTTCATCTGTTTCCTGGATCTGGGCGACTCTTGTTTTCTCTTTATAAGCTTGGCTATAAAACTAGGTTTTTTATGGGTTAGTATAAAACATCTAGTTAAGCGTGTAAAAAGAAAGTAGCACTGAATAGACTTAGACTGGAATTAGCATGAAATAAAGAAGCAACAAAATGAGACAAATAAAGACAGACAGAATCATGTTTAGCAGGTGTTTGTTTCTTATTTACAAAATTGAGAACAAAATAGCAGCATGCAAGTGCGCACGTAACATCCAAAGGTTAACATGAAGAGCATAAGGATGCGCCGCTTTTTGCGGCAGAATGTACAATAAGCATTGACTCATGTTCTAGGTATCGCGGAATGGACGAACCATCACTGACACATGTGGTCGGACAATAAGCACTAGATCACGGGCCTAGAAATTAAGCTCGAGCTATCGACACTTAATGCTGCCTCCTGCTCCTGCTCAAAGGCAACTTCACTCCCGGAGTTCTTCGAATTCACATGTCTATTAGACATGTAGCGCTGCACCAACTAACTGAACTTGAAGTAGGGTGAGGAAAAGGTCAGACTAAACCTTTTTAGAACAAATCAGATTAAGGAAAGCAGAAAGAAATAGGGGACAGGAAACACCAGATCAACGGATTGCCAGTGGTGGGCAGAGATGTCAATTAGATAAGAATAAACGCCATTTTTTGCATTCCTTTTCAAGTTTCAAACTAGAAGTTTTAAACACTGCTTCCTAACTAACATAAGGTCAACCTAAGACTAAATATAGGTCAACCTACAGTAAGCTGGCTCTGATCACATTGGAACCCCTGTGGGGGACCCGTGTTCAGAGAGGCGGGGTCCAAACGCCCACAGTGACACATCTGTAACCATGTGCCCAGGAAGTTCAGATTACGCCATTAGAATAATACAGAAATAGAACTTCATTAATTATACAAACGACAAGGTTCTAAGTACACGGTAGACCCAAACTCAACATTCACGTCACACAACGGGTGGCGCTAATTGGCGTATTCAAAGTCATGACCAGAGACGCAACATGCTGCATCTGGCAGGCACAGGAAGCTGGCCTGAGTTGTAGACGTCGACCTAGAGCTTCCTGAAGCCTTCCGTCTTCAATGGCCAATCGGGGCCAGGCGGATCGACACTTCCTCAATTACTTCACCTGGCATACTTCTCACTTTAGAACGGCTGGAGCCCAAAATATGCGCAAAGACTGAGTACTAGCAAGTACTCGTCCGCAATGTGCCATGCTGGCGCGACACATATTTGTGATCGCGGGATATAACAAAGGAGGGAAATCTGGGGGTTTAATCTACCTTGATCAGCTAGTTTCACAAACATTGATCACAATTTAATCAGAGCAAATTTAAGTTTTAAAAAAGGGTTTATATTAAAATGTCGTCAATCTCTCAATTTAAACATTATCAGACAATTCTATTCATCATTGCCTATTAGCTCTGGATTGCACCACGTCGACATATCTCATTACACGGGGAGCTGGGAACCGGCGTATTCGAATAGGCCAAACGACGCTGCATGCGGCTATCCCACGTTGCTTTACTCGCGGGGACGGATAGCTCCTCGATCCCCGACGAGCTAGGCCAGGCTGAAGATAACCAAAAGTATATCATACTGTCTTAGGACGGTGAGTCTCTGTTCGGGCCGAGCGCCGGCTAAAACTTATAGCTCATATCTACTTCTGGCCTAGGTAGGTTATAGCTTAGGACAGGTAGGCTTCTGTTTGGCGCTCAACTTGGCCTTGCGAAAGGGCACGACGGAGGTCCGTCCTCGGCCGAGGGTGTGCACCAATGGCCGACGTACTCGTCTACCAACTATTGTGCAAACGAAGCTAGGAGGAACATTCGAGCAGTCCGTCAATAGTACCACAAAGGGCACCTGTAACGACCCGCACACTGATATAATCAAAATTCTTACATGACACTTAGTGGCCATTCACCGTGGCAGGCCTAAAATGCAAGTGCACACTGAAGGCTGCAAAAGTGTCATTCATCTGGGGCGCAGTATCGAGGTAACACTCGCGGTGCCGAATAACCTCGATGCGGTGCGGATAGGGCGCTTAACTATGGTCCTGGTAATACGGGCAAAGGGGGTTAGTGTCCTATCAGAGGTTTGAGACACTATTAAAATATATCATATAGGGCTTTCCAAAACCTATCACAGGTAAAATAGTGACAATTTCATATAATGATTCAAATGTTCATCATATAAGTTAGGATTAGCCTAGAGTTATATCAAAGATATATATTAGGCGCGCTCAACTGCAAGGCATCGGCAGTTTGACATTTATTTACTACAGCAATATCAAATAAAGGTGTTATCTATTAAATAGCTTTAGAAGAGATTAATAAAAGAAATTTAACTCATGCATCCTATTTAAGTACTTATCAAGGTAGTGCACTTAGTACCCAAAGTATGAGTTATGGCTCTAGATACGGATTCAATTATTCGGGCCGTTCAATTAGGCTCAACGGATAGGATGCATTAACTTTGCCCTTTGGCTTGATCGGCATGTGTACCAATGGCTGTGCGTCGCTCCTCCGTACGCACGCTATCTGGCTCTGTAGGATATCGTATGCGTCAGGTGCGGACATCGGAGACTCCTGCGATTGGTATCTGCTGTGCGGGCGGGAATCTTACTGAATATACACATACAATAAATAAGGCGAATATACTCCAAATAAATAATACAAATTTAGAGAAGTGGCACCGGATATTAACGAGGAATTATAGAAGAAAATTTGGGGTTTTCCGAAGTGCGGCAATTGAGCGGAAACCGAACCCTAGAGGCCAGAAATTTAGGCCTGGTTTCGTAACGGATGCTCGGATCACGAGCGAAAATCAGGCGCAGATGGATTACGGAATAATTCAAGGCGAGTCACGTGAATAAGGTTTCTTCCTATAGGTCTCGCTCGTGGAGCTGGTGGATTTTTGTTCTGAGGGCAAATGAGTAGGTTGAACCGAAAATTGAACCCGTGGAAATAAAGAATTCCTATTCTGAATTCTCTTTTAAAAGGGAAAAAGCTGGTTCAGTCTGGTTTTTTTCATGGTTTCACAGAGGACGAGCCGGCGGGTTTGAGGGCCACGCCGGCGCTTGAGGCGGAGGGGGTGAGCGAGGGGCGAGGCGAAGTGGGACGCGGGTTCTATAGGGCCTTCCCTGGGGGCACTGGGGAATCCATTCCCCAGGGGTCCTCGAAGCTGGAACCTAGCGTGGCGGAAGGCTGGGCGGCGGCAAGCAGGGAGCTGGCAAGCCGGCGGGCATCCCCCGTGGCGCAGGGCGCACTCGTTGTGTAGGGCGGTGTTAGATGGGCCGGTGAGCTATCGGCGGCAGGGCCGGCAGTGGTATGGCTTGGGAGCATCAGGCTGGTGGCTAACGAAAGCTTTATGGCGGACGGGAGCCTGGGCTCGGGAAGTGCGCGAGGCGGCTGCGTGGCCAGGCGGCGACGGAGGCGGCCGAGACATGAGCGGGCTGCGGCGGCGGCGGCGCAGAGCAAGCTCCCGGTGGCGGTCTCCGGGCTGGAGAAACAGAGGGGAAAAGGAGTATTTGGCATGAGGATGACGATAAGCGACTAACAATTTCTGGAGATGTTAACAAACAGCTGTTTGACGGGACGATTTTGTGGCGAAATACCTCAGGCAGCTGGTGCGTAGTAGCTCTTGCCCTGTTCGTTGGCATCCTCCTGTCGTCTCCGGGCACGACGGAGAAGCGCGGCGGGTTTGTTGTGAGAGCGAGGGTCGGGTGGCGGCTTAAGGGAATTGAGAGAGGGCTGATGAAGGCCGGGCTCCCTTTTCGTGTTGGCGGTGACTATCAGAGGTGCACCGGGAGTAGAGGAGATAGAAGGAAGAGACAGAGGCGGCGGCAGAGGATGGATGCAAGCTTCTAGGCTAGCTCGGTAGCATGGCTGGAGCGTAGAGTTTGGACGCGTGTGCTGAAAGGATGATTGTGTGGCGACGCTGGAATGGCCAATTAGCGAAGCCCTGCTTCGATCAACTCAAGAGGCGGAAGGACAAATAAGGAGGGGCGGTCGATAGAACGCCCTGCTTTCTCCAAGCAGAGGCAAGGTGGTGGAAAGCGATGGCCGGCCTGGGCTGCGCCAGGCGGCCAATAAAAGAGAAAGAGAAAAAGCAAACCGGGCCGAGGGAAAATGGACTGATGACGAGGCGGAAGAAAAAGGGCCGATGACCCGAGAACAAGCAGACTCGTTCATGGTGCTTCTGTCCGTTGAGGATTTAAGGTGACGGATGAATGGATGATGGATGGGAGCCATGGCCCCGGTACCTCATTACCAGCACATGGACCACTTCGGATAGAGGATGGGCCAAATCATGTAATTAGAGATAAGATAGCACCCGGCAGGCTGTGTCTTGTACAATAAGGCAACCTAGCCTTAGTCGGATAGGATTCTATCTCTAAGAAGGAAATCCTGGTCGTATCCGACTGGGGCATCCTTACCATGTACCCATGTCCCCTAGTATATAAAGGAGGTAGGGCGCCCCATGAGGGACGCAGATCATTGATCGCAAAAACCACCTTAGAGGAATAACACCTCAACTGGACGTAGGGGTATTACCTCACATCAGGGCCTGAACCAGTATAATTCTCCCATGTTCCTCTGCAATCCACCGAATTCTAGGTCGCCTAGTTAGCCCCATAGTATTATGCCGGTGCCAAAGCATCGACAGTTGGCGCGCCACTTAGGTAGGGGCCCGGCGAATTCTTCATCAACAGATTCGATGGATCCATCAACGGAGTCAAGGGCGACAAGTTTCTCCAATGGAGACACCATCACCCTTCGCGGAGCCTTGATTTCGTCGCCGATCAACTCGCAACCTTTCCCTTGGCTGAGGCAGATCCGATCTTGCCAGCTGAGGAGGCTAGCCGGCGTTGCGCCAGTCTGCCCAGGGACGTCGCCATCTCTTCGACGATTCTACTACGACAGTCCCTCACATCGCCGGACATCGGGGACAACTCTCTCCTTCGGCGTCCGACTCGCGCTAGGCCTTGAGCCAGCGCGGGTTAGGCCGAGAGGGGAGAGATCGTCAATCTCCCGTACGGATTCGGCGACGCTGTGCATCTACAACCTGCGCAGCAGACCCGACCTCCAGCGATTCAGTTTGGACACGGTCATGAACCGTTTCAGATTGGATCTAGGGAGGTCGGAGTCGTCCTAACTCCGATAAACTACTCGGAGTCGACACTAAGTCGGATGGTGGTTCGAGCACCAACTCGGACTCCACTTGGCAAGCTTCCTCCTCCCCCGCGAGATCTTCATGGCTTCAACGCCACCTTCCGAGCGTGCGCCGACTGCAAGAGGAGCAGCAAGAGGAGGCGCGCCGACTACAACAACAAGAGGAGGCAACCGACAAGCTCGCAAGGACGGGCTTCGACAGGCTGGGCGAGCCGCCCAGCAGCAGATCCTCCAAACCAAAGTCGGGCGACCACGACGTCTTCGTCACGCCACAACAGAACGTCGTGGCCGCCGCAACTCTGCTGGACACCGCTCCAGCTTGGGCCGGATCATCAGGCCACACCAACTATCGCCAAGATCAAGGCGATGATTACTGCTGCCGCCTGCCAGCAGCAAGAACAGTCAGGCAACACTCACATACCGACCCACGAACGGGCTCTCCAGCGGCGGAGTCATCTGCATCAGCACGACGTCGGGCGGCCGCTCCACCCGGCAGCACGAAGAGTCCGCCAAACAACACTCGGCAATACCAACTACGACAACCGGCGGCGTCACCAATACGACCGCGCCGACCCAATCAAGACCTCCGATTGCGATTACAACGCGATCTTCGCCACACCCTAAGGGCCCGGCGCGAAGAACGCGAAGAGGATGAACGCCGCCGACTGGAGGATGAACACGAGCGCTTCGGTCTCCACTACGAGCGGCTACACCGCCAAAACCGAAGCCCAAGTCCTCACGATAATGAAGGCATTCCAGCCTTTACTCGGGAGTTACAGGACGTCCGCTGGCCAATCGGCTTTAAGCCTACCGGAATCGAAAAGTACGACGGCAAGACCAACCTAGAGTCCTGGCTCACCGTTTACGTCCTAGCAGTTCAAGCTGCTGGGGGCGACAGCAGAGCCATGGCTAACTACCTCCCAGTCGCATTATCCGACTCGGCGAGGACATGGCTGACAGGCCTCCCAAGGCGGTCGATCGTTCCTGGGGACAACTCAGGGAGCGGTTCATCGCTAACTTCCAGGGGACCTACGAGAGACCGGCTTCCGAGCACGACCTTTATCAGCTGCATCAGAAAAAGAACGAGTCTCTACGTGAATCCATCAAAAGGTTTTCCGAGAAGCGCAATCAAATCCCAAGCATCAAAGACGAGGTCGTCATCGCCGCCTTCCGCAAGGGAGTAAAAGACTCCCCGCTCATCGCGAAGTTCACTCGGAAGCCACCATCCACTGTCCGGACTCTCTTCGACATGGCCAACAAATACGCCGACTCGGCTGAAGCCGTCGCAGAGGCCTTCGACGAGAAGAATGAGCCCCGACAAAAAGACAACAGGGCGAAAGCCGACAACGAGCCGCCTCAGAACAAGCCTAGCAGCCGCAAGCGGAAGTCGGACAACGAGGTGGCCAACATGGAGCGCAGTCGATCGCGGCCCCAGCGGAACACCGACTATCAGAAAGTCATGAGCGGGCCTTGCCCCTTTCACCCCAAGGGCCAGCACGCGGCCAAGGACTGCCACATGCTCAAGAAGTTTGCCTCCGAGCAAGCTTCATCGTCTGGCGCCGACAAGGACAAGGACAAGCCAGACTCGGGTCCGGCTGATGATTTCCAGGACCCCCAAGCCGAACTCAACCACATCTTCGGGGGGCCACTCGCGTACGAATCCAAGCGCAAGCAGAAGCTATCAGCGCGGGACATTAACGCGGTCTCCACAACGGATACCCCCCAATACTTGCGCTGGTCAGAGATGGCCATCACCTTCAACCGCGCAGATCACCCAGATCGGGTTTCCCACCCGGGACGATACCCACTCGTCCTGGACCCGGTCGTCAGAAATATCAGGCTGAAGAAAACCCTCATCGACGGAGGCAGTGCGCTCAACATCCTGTTCGCCAAGACTTTGGACGAGATGAGAATTCCTCGTTCAGAACTACGGCCGAGCACCGCGCCCTTCCATGGGATAATCCCCGGCTTGTCATCAACCCCACTCGGGCAGATAACCTTGCCGGTGACCTTCGGCACGCGGGACAACTTCCGTACAGAAAACATCTCCTTCAAGGTCGCCGACTTCGAGACCGCGTATCACGCGATACTCGGACGACCGGCCCTCGCCAAATTCATGGCGATACCGCACTACACGTACATGGTGCTGAAGATGCCCGGGCCAGCAGGAGTCCTCTCCCTCCGCAGCGACGCTAAGCAAGCCTTCACCTGCGACAAGGAGAGCTGCGAGCTGGCTCAAACACAAGAAGCGGCAGTCAGGCGCGACAGCATCCGGCAAGCCGCTACATCTGAAGTCGATCAAGATCCAGTGCTAGCGAAAAAAGCAGCGAAGTCGGGAATTTCAGCGGACTCTGACACAAAGAAGATCCCCCTGGACCCTTCCGACCCCTCCAAGACTGCCTTAGTCGGGACCGGACTCGACCCCAAATAGGAAGACGCGCTCATCACCTTCCTCCAAGCCAACAAAGATATCTTCGCGTGGAAACCGTCCGACATGCCGGGCGTACCAAGGGAGGTGATCGAGCACGCCCTACACGTAAAGCCAGACGCCAAGCCGGTCAAGCAACGGCTGCGGTGCTTCGCTCAAGACCGCAAGGATGCTATCCGGGAGGAAATCACCAAGCTCCTCGCAGCCGGCTTCATCAAGGAAGTCTACCACCCGGACTGGCTGGCCAACCCAGTCCTGGTCCGGAAGAAAAACGGTAAATGGCGCATGTGCGTCAACTACACCGACCTCAACAAAGCGTGCCCCAAGGACCCATTTGGTCTTCCAAGGATAGATCAGGTGGTTGACTCCACGGCAGGGTGCGACCTACTCAGTTTTCTCGACTGCTACTCGGGATATCATCAAATTAGCTTGAGGGAACAAGACTGTTTAAAAACATCTTTCATCACGCCGTTGGAGCGTATTGCTATATCACAATGCGTTCGGTCTGAAAAATGCAGGCGCAACCTACCAAAGGCATTCAGCGGTGTCTACACACTCAGATCGGGCGCAACGTGGAAGCCTACGTCGACGATGGTGATCAAGTCCAAGTCCAGAAAAGACCTCATTGCCGACTTGGAAGAAACCTTCCAAAACCTTCGAAGATTCAAGATGAAGTTGAACCCGGACAAGTGCGCCTTCGGGTGCCGTCTGGGATTACTCGGCTTCATCGTCTCGCACCGCGGCATCGAGGCTAACCCGGAGAAAGTCAACGCCATCAAGAACATGTCGCCCCCGACCAACCTTAAAGACATCCAGAAGCTGACAGGTTGCATGGCGGCAACTCAGCCGGTTTATCTCCCGACTGGGCGAAGGGGCATGCCTTTCTTCAAGCTCCTCAAAAAGGCGAACACCTTTCAATGGCTCCGGAAAGCCCAGCGAGCCTTCGAAGACTTCAAAGAATTCCTCACATCACCCCCGTGCTGGCGTCACCCCTGCCCCAGGAACCACTAATGCTTTATCTGGCGGCAACAACACAGGTAGTCCAGCACGGTGCTGGTAGTGGAGCGATCCGAACAGGGTCATCTCAGAAAATACAACGGCCAATCTATTTTGTCAGCGAGGTCCTTGCCGACTCCAAAACAAGATCCCGCAGGTCCAGAAGCTGCTATACCGGCCTACTCATCACAGTCCGAAAGCTGGTGCACTACTTTCAAGCACACAAGTCACGGTGGTCACAGCGTTTCCACTCGGGATGTCCTTCATAATCGCGAGGCCACTGGCCGGATCGCTAAATGGGCACTCGAGCTGATGGCGTTCGACAACACCTTTCAGCCAAGGACAGCTATCAAATCTCAAGCTCTAGCCGACTTCGTGGCCGAGTGGACAGAAGTTCAACTCCCAACACCAACAACAAAGCTAGAGTACTGGACAATGTACTTCGACGGTTCCCTACGGATCGGCGGTGCGGGGCTGGAGTCATACTGACATCCCCACTGGCGAAAAGTTGAAGTACGTACTACAAATCCACTTCCCGGCTTCCCACAACGTCGCCGAGTACGAGCACTTGTTCACGGGCTCCGCATCGCCATATCACTCGGCATAATCGTCGACTGGTTGTGTGCGCGGAGACTCCCAACTCGTGGTCAACCAAGTCATGAAAGACTGGACCTGTCTCGACGACACACATGGCGGGCATACTGTCAGGAGGTCCGCAAGTTGGAAAACAAGTTCGACGGGCTGGAAATCACACACGTCCTGCGTCAATACAACGACGCGGCAGATGAGCTGGCAAACATGGGATCCAAGCGAGAAGCGGTTCCGACTGGAATCTTTGTCGAGCAACTTATGGAGCCATCAGTCAAGAAGAAACCGGCACAAGAGCAGTCGGGAGGCGAGCCTACCCCGACCACCGACGAAGTGCTGCACATATGTCAAGACTGGAGGGGTCATGTTCTCAAATTCCTCCTGGACGATGAACTCCCAGAAGATCGCAGTCAAGCCGAGCAGATCAAGCGTCGAAGCAAAAGCTTCCTGCTAGTCGGAGAAGACCTGTACCGAAGGAGCGCATCCGGTGTCCTCATGCGCTGTGTCACCACCGAGGAAGGCAAGCAGATCATGCATTCAATCCACTCGGGCATATGTGGCAACCACGCTGCATCCAGGACGTTAGTCGGAAAGGCTTACCGGCAGGGATTCTTCTGGCCCACCGCAGTCACGGACGCCAAAGACATCGTTCGCAAGTGCGAGGGTTGCCAGTTCTTCGCAAGACAGACAAATCTCCCCGCCTAGGAACTCCAGACTATCCCTATTTCCTGGCCATTCGTAGTATGGGGGCTCGACATGGTCGGGCCATTCAAGAAAGCGCCAGGAGGGTTCACGCATTTATTCGTCGCAGTGGATAAATTCACCAAGTGGATTGAGGCTAAACCCGTCGCAACAATCACAGCGGCACGAGCAAAGGACTTCATCCTGAGTATACTATACTGGTTTGGGGTCCCTAACCGCATCATAACCGACAACGGCACTCAGTTCGCGGCGGGCCTATTCCAAGATTTCTGCGACGACTTCGGCATCAAGATCTGCTATGCATCTGTGGCACACCCGCGGAGCAACGGGCAGGTTGAGCGAGCCAACGGCATGGTCCTACAAGGCATCAAGGCCAGGATATACGACCGACTACAACCATATGCGGGTCGGTGGATACAAGAACTACCATCCGTTCTCTGGTCTCTCAGAACCACGGTTAGTCGGGCAACAGGGCAATCCCCTTTCTTCCTGGTCTACGGCACCGAGGCCATGCTACCGACAGAGATACAGTTCGGCTCTCCGCGAGTCCGGGCTTACTCCGAAGACGACTCCAACAGCACCCGACTGATCGAATTAGATCAGCTGGAAGAAGCAAGAGACGTCGCAACAATCCAGTCGGCAAGGTATCTTCAAGGCCTGCGTCGCTACCACAATCGCAATGTCCGTGGCCGCGCCTTTTTGGTCGGGGATCTCGTTCTAAGGAAGATACAAACCACCAAGGACAGGCACAAACTATCCCCCATCTGGGAAGGGCCGTTCATTATAGCCGAGGTCACGCGGCCAGGCGCCTACCGACTGAAGACCAAAGACGGCGTCCTCATCACCAACTCATGGAATATAGAACAGCTACGTCCTTTCTATACCTGAGTTTTACATTTTCCATGTGTACAGTTTTTCCTGACTCACTACGCCGCTTGTTTCAACCGAGCAGTGAGTCGGGGGCTGCATGTATATATGTGTTATGTCAATAACATACAAGCTTATTTCACCCCGGTTATGAAGCCTTGCCACGACTGATGCGTTCGCCCGAGTACAGCATCTTACTTCGAACATTTTTTATCAAGTTCTATCGGACTAACTCGGTGCATGCTACATGGTCGGGTAAAGCTAATGACAACCGAATAATAAGCTTGGCGGCACGACACATATATTTACACATGATCGTATATGAAAGCATATATATATACCGACTACAAAATGCGTTGCCTTTACAGACCCAGGTCTCGGGTAATCGCTTCAGCAGTCGGCTTCGCCTGGGCGATCAGCTCCAGCGCTTCCTCGGGCGTCGTCTCCTTGGAAAATCCCTCCCCGATGGCCTCAATGTCCGCCCTCGGGTAGATGGACTTGGTCATTGCTAGGGTCTGGGCCACGCCGGCGGCAACCCGCTCATCTGAGTACCTTTTCAGGGCACTCGGCGCGTCCTCGAGACGCCCCATTATTTGAGGAATTCTGCTACAGCTGGTCCCCACTGGACGGGGATCTACAAGGTCAAGGAGCCCTTTCACGGACCCGACGAGGGCCTCCCGTGACTCCCTGATTGACCTTATCTCCTCCGTGTAGAACCGGTACTGGGCCTGGACGTTGGCTCTCATGCCTGCCCAGATCGGCCGGCAAGTAAGCTTGTCAGATTCGGCTACACACAGGGTGACTAATGGATTGGCTGAGATCACAGTCGGGTTGAGGACTTACTTTCGTAGTCGGCCTCCCACCCGGCCACGATCTTCTCCAGTTCGGCCTTCTCCTTACCGAGCTTGACGATGGCCTTCTCCAACTCGGACTTCTCCCGGTCAAGCTCGGTGTTGGCCTTTGTCAGGTCGGCCTTGGCCCTTTCAAGCTCGGCCTTGGCTTCTTCGGCCTCCTTCAGCTGCGACTCCCTCTCCGCTCGGGTCTTCAACTCCGCTTCGAGGTCTGCACCATAGATTAGCCAAGAGCTCAACCGTGCAGTCATGACACCGCCGAGCAGTCAGAATCGACGTGGCTGGATGAATACATCAACGGTTCAGTCGAGAAGATATACTCGAGGATTTTACCTCTGATCTTCTCGGCTAGGGCCCATGTCTCCGCCCTGAGCTGATCAGCGCCGCTCTTCAGCCAGGCCTCCCTCCTCGTGTGACGCGCCTCCATCTCGGCCTTCAATGCCCGGAGTTGTTGCAATTCCGTGAGGTGGGGAGCCATCTCAACCAGGATCTCCGTCATCGCCTCGTTGCGGTCGACGAGCTTCTGCTCGGGACAAGGAACAAACCGACGACAGAGTCAAACATCAAGACAAGAAGATTGCTGGAGCTTCACTACAAGAATCATACCGCGACCCCTTGGGACCTGTTGATGGCGGCACGAAGGAGGCTCTCGCGCTCTCTCCTTGCGACGACTTCATCGAGCCTGAAGCTTTTCATAGTGCCGTCGCGAGTGGTCCATGTAAAGGTCCGGGGCATCACGCGTGGGGGAGCTTCGATCCGAGGCAAATGAGGGATCTCTGGCGGTAGCGGCGACGATGGCGATGATGATAACCACGATGGCGACGGGGTCCTGGCCTCGGCACCGCCTTCCCCTACAACATCGGGGACCGGCTCGGGAGCCCCGTCCCTCGCTTCCGCGACATACGGTGCCTCGGGGGCTGGGGCCTCGGTTTCAACAGCCACCTCTCGGTCGGGTGGCGGCAGTGGCCCTGTAGTCGGAGCCACCTCGGTCTCAGCAACCGGGCTGGCCACCGGCTCAACAGGTGTGTTCGCCGCCGCTGCCTCGGCTGGGGCAGGCTCATCAAGTGGAGCAGATGGATCGACCTTTTTAAGATCGATATCGGCCCGCTTCCTGTACGACGAAGCAAGACATCAGGACTGTACTCTAACGTACAACGACTACAGAAGACCCGGAATAACGCACCTCTTGGAGAACTTCAGCTTCCTGCCAGCCTGCCCGCTCCCCGGCGAAGTGCTAGCATCGGCACTCGCCCCGGTCGGTGTCATCGATGGCAGAGGCGTATCAGCCTGAGTCGGCCTCGACTCTGGTATGGTTGGTTCGGGTTCCTTCGCCCCAATCGGCCTCTGCTCTGGTTGGCCCCTTGGCGGCGCTGTTGCTGAGTACGACAACGTCGAGCCCAAGCCTGCTGATCTCAGCCTGGGACTCGACTGCGTGGGCGTTGTGGCAGCGGTGTCCTTTATTTTCAAGCTGCCGCTCACGGCGCGCGCTGTCATGGCCCCCTCGCCCCGATATAAAATCGGCTTCTTCCCCGCTCTCTTGGAGTCGGGTTGGGCAGCAGAGGGACTCCTCGGCCTCTTCCTTGACGCGACCGCCGACAATGGACGAGAGTCTTCATCAAATTCCTCATGCCACTACAAGCAAGTCGACAAGTTTCCATCACGCCAGGTTGAACAATCACCGTTCCACAGGCGTTCACCATAGAAGAAGGTAGAAGGTTACCTTGGTCCGCGGCCAGATGAAGCTATAGGCAGCAACTCGGCGGTTATCATCTTCGGTGGCAACCACCCCTTCGGAGAAGTAGCCAAACAAGGTATCGGTCACTGCCCCCTTGTCTGCCGTCTCGCTGCTCACCCGGTCGGGATCGTGTTTACCTTTGAAGGCCCAACCGAAAGCGCTTCTCAACTTCAGCGGCTGGACGCGCCTCGTCAGGAAACGACGAGCCACCTAGGGCCCCGTCAAGCCGGCCCTCTTGAGGTCATCTATCTTCGTCAGCAATATATGTGCCTAGCCCAGTTCTTCAAAGGTTGGCTCCGAGGACCAGCTTGGCAACACCGCCGGCGGCATACCAGTAAACGGGCGCAAGGAAGGAGCTAGATCGGCGCAGTAAAACCACTCCTTGTGCCAGCCCTTCAGAGAAGATTTCAAGGGCAAATCGATATACGTTTTCTTCCATCACTCCTTAGTTGAAGACCAGCCCCCCCAATCACACTGATATTACTCTTGGAAGGCTAGGGCTTGACATGGAACAAGTGTCGGAAGAGGATGAAATGGGGCTCAACACCCAGAAAGCACTCGCAAAGAGTAACGAATATGGAGATCTGAAGGATCGAGTTGGGATTTAAATGCACCAACTCCAGCCCGTAGAAATCAAGGATGCGGCGGAAGAAATCAGACGACGGAAGACACAAGCCCCGATCAAAGAAAGAGGCGAAAACTACCGTTTCACCAGGCCGGGGGTTGGGGCTCGACTCATCCCTCGCCGACCGCCAACGGATCACTTCTTGGCTGGGCAACTTCAGCTCGCTCTCCAGCCGTCTCAGCTTCACCGAGCCGCAATCCGAGATCGGCCAAGAACTCCCTGGCGCACCGGCAGGATTCGTCACCTTCGGCATGACTGGAGGTGTTGAGATTTGGGGGAAAGCAAATCGGGGGCTTGGAATAAACGAAGAGGATTGAAATCGCCCGAGTCCGGGTGGGGAACGGCTGCTGCTAACCCTAGCCGGGCGGGAGGCGAAAAGCTAGGCGCGAAGGTGGAAGACAAAGAGATTGGCTGCTTTGGGGAAGACGACGGAATCTTTTTCTCTCTCCCCATCCTTTTATAGCCTGTACCGACTAGATGGGCCTAGGCCTGCACAGTTGGTATTGGGCCGACAAGATATGAGTTCCTACAGTAGCATGCTCCATGTGGGCCGCCCGCAGGCTGAGTTGAAATTATAGCGCTGGTGCTACCCACAGGAATCGATGAGGTAAACAGATATGCTTCATGAAAGCCTTACTGCTAAACATATATGTTTGGGTATCTGTTTTATCCACCAGGTCTCGAGGGTATATCCTTACAAGGATCACAAGCTGGTCTTCATTAAAATTGGGGATGCAGGTATCTTTCTCGGGAACACCTGACCACGTAATGGATTTATTTTCATAAAGTGGTACTCGGCCTACATGCGTGGCCATCAGTTGCCATGAGCAATATTATTCCAGCCGACATGACGCTGAAGAGTCTAACTTTCGAGTAGTGCACTACTCGGGAGAGACTATAAATATCTATTCCCGCTGACATGATGCGGAAGAGTCTAGCTTTTGAGTGGGACGCCACTCGGAAAAGACTATAAACTCATATTCCGACTGACATAAAGTCGAAGAGTCCTATATACGAGTAGACTCCTACTCGGCAAGACTATAAATTATATTCCGGTTGACATGATACCGAAGAGTCTTATATACCAGTAGTAATCTACTCGGGAAAGACTTCCAGGTTAAAGATCTTTGACTTTATGTTTAATTATCTTCACAATTAAGCACAAAGTCGGGGGCTACACCTAATAGGTGCGCCTATTCGGCGCACGCTATTCATATATCTACATGAAGCCCTTCATAGCCTCGCTGCCAGCTGACATGAAGCAGGACTCGGGAAGACTTACTCGGACAAAGAGTACTCGGGAGCATCACACTCGGGTAACCTTCACCGTGGAGGATGAGCACTCGGCATCAGCTGTGACTCAACTATGAAGGTCTCAGGGGCTACTGTGGGAGCCATGGGCCCCGGGTACCTCATTACCAGCACATGGGCCACTCGGATAGAGGATGGGCCAGATCATGTAATTAGAGATAAGATAGCACCCGGCAGGCTGTGTCTTGTACAATAAGGCAACCTAGCCTTAGTCGGATAGGATTCTATCTCTAAGAAGGAAATCCCTTGGTCGTATCCGACTGGGATCCTTACCATGTACCCCTGTCCCCTAGTATATAAAGGGAGGTAGGGCGCCCCATGAGGGCACGCAAGATCATTGATCGCAAAACCACCTCAGAGGAATAACACCTCAACTGGACGTAGGGTATTACCTCACATCGAGGGCCTGAACCAGTATAATTCTCCCGTGTTCCTCTGCAATCCACCGAATTCCAGGTCGCCTAGTAGCCCCATAGTATTATTACCGGTGCAAAGCATCGACAATGGATGAATTGCATTTCTGAGAAAATAGAAAAGAAAAAGAAAAAGAAAACGAAGAAGCAATTACGACGAAAGAAGAACGATATTTTAAAATTGAACGAAACGATAAACTCGACGTGGATTTTTGAAAATACAAAAAATAAAAATGGTTTTAAAATTTAGTCATTTTTTGGGCTGTTACATCCATCATCTATTTTTTTATTCTCATTTTGCTAAATTTCCTTAGAGAACTGTTTTTGTAGCTTTAGTTATAGTGTCACTGAATAGTATTTCACATATGTTGGGATTATGGCTTGATGGTGTGGATACTAAAACCAAAAGCCAAATTTCAGTAGGGGCATCTGCACTTTGTTAGGCTTAGTAGAAATGACGTGATGAGGACATCACTCCTTCGGATGCACCCGTTGATCCTCCAACCGTTATGTAAGATCCAATGACCCGAGCTCGAATGCGACAATTAAATCTAGAGGTGAGCTCGTTCTTAAGAGATCCTTTTCATAGTTTTGAAAATAGATTACTACCTAATGATGTTATCTTGCTTAGAAACATTGGAGATGATCATGAAGTTCTTGGAGAGAGGTGTGGAGGTGGAGAAGACCAGCAAGGACACCCAAGACAAGCCGGAGGCCCAGTCCAACTCGAGTTCGAGCCTGCCTCGGCCTTCAGGACCAGCCTACAGTAAAACAGACGCCCAGGTCGCATACGGACTCCGTTTTCGACGATCCACATATGCATGGAAAGATAATTTCATAAGCTAACCAATGGTTTTGGTTTGACGTCCAAATTCCACCCGAGTCAACAGGAATCGTCGAAATAAGTCAGCGTCCAGAATCTGCCAGGGTGTTGCGTCACCGTCTTTTGGTCCGTTCGGCCGTGTTTCGTCTTAGAGCCCGTTAGAGGGCGTGTCCAGGAGGTGTGACGACCCTTAGACTATATATTCTGTAGCCACCGCCACATTAGGTTTCGGGTTTTGCTTTAGATCAATCTGTCTTTGAACAGTCGCCGTCATCGGTTGTGAAACCCCAATTTCGAGTGCTTAATCATTCATCTGCAATTGTCACTTCAATTGAGTTGCGTACTTTTGAGTTCTTGCTTGTGTTCTTCGTTTCGTAGGAAGGGATTAGCCTTCTTGGCGAGGTCAACCGGATTTGTGACACGGTTAATAACCAGAGGAGTCGTGGTGCTAAGGTTGCAGAGATCGGGTCTTTTGATCTGAAGCCGGATTGGTGTGTCGCGTTTCACCAAAAAGATAGTTATCTCTACCTGATGAAAGATCGGGAACCCCGTCCCCATCATGACGTGGTATTTAACAAAGCTGTAATTAAATCTTATTTGCATGTACTATACGGCACCACTTATTGGCTTTAACATTGGGTCATGTTGCAATGGTATGACAAAAACAAAGACATGATGTAGCTTGCTTGCCAGAGTTTGAAAACAATGGCCATGCAGAATATTCACCAACTATGGATGGAGGTTTATCAATAGGATATGTTGCTGAATAATGTGTCTCTATCTGTTGGTGTTTGGTTTTATTGTATCCTTGTCGTACTTTGAATTATTTGCAATCTTTGCTACTGCATACTTTACGATAATTGATTATAGCTTCTTTTAAAGCAAAGGCCGAGTTTTTCATTATCTAAAACAAATCAATGTATTCTAACTTCCTTTTATTAGTTGAACAGTGGGACAAGGGACAGACCTAAGCCCCGAGCAACTTGGTAGCCAAGGGCTTGGGAATAAAGCCCATGGGCTTGAATAGATTTTCACCATGGTACCAAAGTTGGATCGGCTGTCAGGCCTTAGCCTAGGGCTAGGACTATCCCTGAAATGGGTCCAAGAAAGTCCAATTATTTCCCTACGAGGGAACAATCAAATTATCGTATTATATACATGTGTAAATTAGGTTATATTCACATGTAGTCTTCTCAATAGTTGTTATCCCTCTCAATATAACGTATATCGTGGGAACTCACACTCTGCCTAGGACTCGAGGGATATACATGTACAAACATGTATATGAAGTGAACCATCAGGATGTGTACATCATATCAAATGAAGCCTTAGAGTATATGAGGAAGCCGGAGATCAGCTAGCACTGAAAAGAGTCCTCTGTTTCTTTCTGTTTCCCTTTTTCTTTTGGCTCTAGAACTTGGAGAAACACGCATAAATATCCCTACATTTTATTTAGTTGATTCTGTGATCAATAGCTAGATTTAATTATACTCTCCATACTTTTTTAGGGGAAGCCAATATATCATTTAATGGTGAAAGAACTACTAGATGCCAGCGTTCAAAAGGCTAGGAGCCTAGGAGGATAGGACACACATGATCCAAATAAGAGGAACATGAATTTTCTCTGTAAACAAAATCTCCACAAATTGAAGGAGGAAAAAGTTACATTATAGAAATATTTATGTTAGAGTTTGTATCGAATATGTGTACAAAGTCGGTTACAAGTAGGACTTAAAGTTGTAATAGGTGTTAGGATGGTAGTAGAGTTGGACTCTTATCGTACGCTCTCTCTTAAATAGAGGGGCACACTGGTTGTAACCGCATGGCGACAGTAGCATAGGTGTGGGTACGACTAGGCGGTCTAGTCGGTCGATGGTCGTGGATACCCGGATACACTAATTATGCTCGATCGGGTGGATGATGTCTATGTTACAAGAGAAATTCATCTCAAGGTGAAGCTTGTTAAATACGTGATTCGAATTTCAGCATGTAACCTATTCGAATTACTGGATTAGTTTTCTAACAGGACATCTGATCTTTTCCTACTAGGACTCCTAGATTTATTTCTCTTCATATATCTCTTGTAAGCTGCGGGAAGGGTACGGCATCTTACTATTATTTCCTACGTTTATAACAACTCCTCAATAGTGATTATTGTCAGTCGGAGCCCGTGGCTTTTTCCCGCAAGAGTTTTCCACGTAAAAATCCGTGTCTTCGTTGTACATTTATTTTCATAACAATCTGTAAGTTTTATATCACCACAAGTAAATAAACATGGAGAAATAAAATAAATAAATACTTTAGGTTCTTGCATTTCTTAGGGTTTAGACTTCAAAGTTTTTACTTTAAAGTTTACATACGTATACGCAGTACCTAAATTTGACCCAAGGAAGTGGAATCAAATTTCACTTCCCTAATCTTGATCTATGGAGCTATTATGCCTAGCCGAGCTACGTAATCCCATTAATTTTATATTAATAGAAGAGGAAAATTGTGGTATGACGATTGAGTTGGGGCAAGTTATACCTATGTGACTCAAACTTCCCATGAAAAGCTAGTCCTAATATTGGCCTCATGCATGCCAAGTTGTGGACTGAGCCACAGTTGCTAATCAGTGGGCTTTAAGGTTCACCGTTTGGTTTGGTACCCTAACCACAAGCAGTGCCTTTCAAATTAATCAAGTTTGATTGTGTTAGACGTCTTTGTAGCACTGTTGTGGAGAGGGTACCGTCAAACAATTAACCAGAATACGGATAATTAATCGGAATTTGGCGGAAATTTGACGTTCACAAATAAATGTACTTATTTTATAATATTATGCCATTCTTTGGAGATTTAAATGCATACAACTAGATAAATCGAACATGCTCATACTATTTTTTTCAATTAAACAATCAAAGCTTGATATATTATATAAAATTATAGCTTCCCACACTCACGATTGTATACCAAATAGTGACAATTTAGATCATATTGAATAAATAAAATATTAAAAATATGTGACAAAACGTAAAAGACGCTAAACAAGATCCTAAAAGATAATATTTTTACTATAAATCATCATCAAGCGCAATACACAGATGATTAAATGGAAAACAACCTATTAACGACTGAAAATAGAGTTTTGGCTTTCACTATCACGCCCAAAAATTCACCATAATTTCCAAATCAAATTTGTTCATTAAATCCCTGTTCAGGAATCAGCCAGGGTACAAAAACTGACAATTTAATAATCATAACCAAAACAAAAATAACATTAAATTACTTATTAAGAGGCACTTAGTCCTCACAAGGGAAAATCATGCAGCAGAAAGACAATCTAGCGAAACTTCAGCACCACTTCTACAAGCAGCTCAACTAGGGTACAAGCCAGGTCTCCAAGTCCATCGTCTCCATCGGAACCTGTCGATATTTTGTATCGGCAATGATTATATGGGGCTACTCGTGAGACCTAAACTTGATGAATTGCAAAGGAACACGAGACAATTTATCCTGGTTCAGACCCTCAAGGTGAGGTAATACTCTACTTCCAGCTGTTATGTATTGTCTTTGAGGTTTCTCTATTGAGATTGTATGTCTTTTTTCCCGAGGGGCCCCCTACCCCTCATATACTGGAGAGAAGAGGTTACATGATAAGAATCCCAGTCGGACTCTGACCAAGCGATCTCCTTCTAGGAATATAACGTACTCGACTAGGACTATATCCCTTTTCTTATCATACAAGGTAACATGCACCGAGTCCTGTTGTATTCCTAATTACAGGATTAGACCCTTTCTCAATCTGAGTGGCCACAAAACTTCCCATGAGGTACCCGGGGCCCATGGCCTCCACAGTAACCCCTGAGACCTTCATAGTTGAGTCATAGCTGACGCCGAGTGCTCATCCTCCTTGACGAAGGTTTCTCGAGTGCCTTACTCCTGAGTACCCACTGTCTGAGTATCTCTTCCCCAAGTTCTGCTTCATATCAGCTGGCAACGACGCTATGAAGGGCTTTACAGAAAGATATGAATAGTGTGCACTGAATAGGCACACCTATTAGGTGTAGCCCCTTACTTTGTGCTTAATTATGAAACAATTAAACATAAAGTCAAAGATCTTTAACCTTTAAATCTTTCCCGAGTGGTATATTTCTCAGAAATTGGACTCTTCAACATCATATCAGCTGGAAATATTTTTGCTCAGGACAATTTTGGCTAAGCATGTAAGCCAAGTACCACTTCATGGATTTTAACCCAATATGTGGTGAGGTGTTCTTCAGAGATACCTGCATCACTAATTTTAATAGAGACTAGCTATTGATCCTTATAAGGATATATCCCTAATACCTAGTAAAAGATTTAGATATCTGAACATATGTGTCCAGCAGTTAGGCTTAACATGAAGCATATTTGATTATTTTAATCGGTCCCTATAAAATAACACATGCACTGTGATTTTAAAAAAGTCAGCAGTCGGCCCAATAGGATATGCTATTTAGGAACTTATATCTTATGGCCTATTACCGAGCAAACCGGCCCAAGCCTGCTAACTCAGCGCAGGCCTACAAAACGATGGGAGAGAGAAAAGATTCTCCTTTCTCCTCCAATTCGCCAAATAGTTTCAGCTCCCGCACGCCCGCGCCAAACTTCATGCTCTCTGCCATTGCTAGGGTTTCCTGTAGCTTGAGCTCCCTTTCAGAAATTGTCGGTGCCATGGGCCCAGGGTACCTCATGAGAAGTTATTGGGCCACTCGGAAAGAGGATAGGCCTAGCCTTGTAATTAGGGATATAATGGAACTCGGCAGACTCAGCCTTGTACGATAAGGAAAATACAGTCCTAGTCGGGCACGTTATATCTCTAGAAGGAGATCCCTTGGTCGTAGTCCAACTAGGACTCCTACTTTGTAATCCTGTCCCCCAGTATATAAGGGGAGGCAGGGCGCCCCATGAGGACAAGACATTGCAAGATCACGATCATACATCCTCAAAGGAAATACACCACAACTGGACGTAGCGTATTACCTCATCTCGAGGGCCTGAACCAGTATAAACCTTTCGTGTTCCTTTGCAATCCATCAAGTTTCGGTCCGGCGAGTAGCCCAATATATTTATTGCCGGTGTAAAACATCGACAGTTGGCACGCCAGGTAGGGGCTTCGTCGAGATCATCTTCATCAAGCCTGATGGATCCAATCACCGGAGTCGACGGCATCAGCTTCTTCCCCAGGCAAACAATCAGCTTCGGGAGCCTTGACTTCATCGCCGACAAATTCGGCAACCTCACCCTGTCCAAACTGGACTTGATCTGATCGGCCAGGAAACAAGCCGACTCTGTGCCAGTCGGCCCACGCAATGTTGCAGCAATCCTCGTCGACTTGCTGCGGCAATCTTCATCTTGTCCGGGTCTCCAGACAACTCTTCCTTTCGGTGTTCGACTTGGACTCGGCCTTGAGCCGGCCAAGATCGGGCCAAGAAGGGAAGAGATCGTCAATCTCCTGTACAGACTCGACAACGTTGTGGATATCTCCAATCAACATCCGACGTGGCAAACCCGATCCCCTAAGGTTCGACTCGAATACAGCTCAGAGCCGCTCGAGATTGTATCTAGGGGGATCGAAGTCGTCATCACCCCCATCAATTATTCCGACTTCGACTCTCAATCGGACTCCGACTCTAAGTCAGATAGCAGTTCAGCAAGCTTCTCTCCGCCACGTGAAGTCTTTATGAATTCCAAGGGTTCAACTCCCACTCAGGAATCACGCCGACTACACGAGCAGCAAGAGGAGGAGGCCCGCCGACTGTGAGAACAACAAGAGGAAGAAGCAAGACACTTACATGCCCGCAACGACGACCTCCGCAGGGCTGGGTGGACTGCTCAGCAACAAATCCTCCAAACCCGAGTTGGCGACCACGACGTCTTTGTAACTCCTCAACAGAACGTTGTGGCCGTTGCAACTCTGCTAGATACACTGCAGTTTGGGCCTGATCACCAGGCCACCCCGACTATAGCAAGGATAAAAACCATGGTCACCACTGCTGCATGTCAGCAGCACCAACAGTCGGGCGATATACTCATACCGACCAATCGATCAGCTTCTCCAACTGCGATCTAGTCCGCCTCAACACGATGCCGAGCGGCCGGCACTAGTCGACTGCACACGGAGTCATGCCACACATCACTCGGCAACCACAATAATGCCCAGCGGCGTCGACATCCAGACGACCGTTGGGACAACCGGGATCTCCGAGGCCGACTACGACGTGATCTTCGGCAGGACATCAACGCTCGGCGCCGCGAATGAGAGGAAGATGAGCAACGCCGACTGGAAGACGAGAACGAGCGCTTCGGCCTCCACCGCAAGCGGTTTCGCTGTCGTAGGCGGAGTCGGAGTCCTCATGAAGATGAAGGTGTACCGGCCTTCACCCACGAGCTGCAATAAGTCGACTAGCCTTTAGGTTTCAAGCCAACTGGAATTGAAAAATACGATGGGAAGACTAACTCCAAGTCTTGGCTCACAGTCTACACTCTAGCGATCCGAGCCGCCGGAGGAGATCACAAAGCCATGACTAACTACCTCCCAATCGCTCTAGCTGACTCGGCGAGGACATGGCTAACAGGACTTCCCAAGCAATCAATCGGCTCCTAGGGAGAACTCTGGGAACACTTCATCGCCAACATCCAAGGAACATACGAGAGGCCATCTTCCGAGTACGACCTATATCAGTTACATCAAAGGAAGAACGAGTCTCTTCGTGATTTCATCAAGAGGTTTTCTGAGAAGAAGAATTCAATCCCAATGATCAAGGACGAGGTCGTTATCGCCGCCTTCCGAAAAGGAGTCAAAGATACCCCGTTCATCGCTAAATTCACTTGGAAGCCTCCCAACTCTGTCAAGGCTCTATTCGACATGGCGAACAAGTACGCCGACTCGGCCGACGCTGTTGCTGAGGCCCTCAATGACAAAAAGGCACCCTGACAGAAGAAGCAGAAGGACACCGATGACGCGGCCCCGACTAAGGCTGGGAACCGCAAACGCAAGTCGGCCGACTTCATTGTGGCTGTCGGTAACAAGCGTCTTCGACCTCCTACAACTGAAGATTATTAGAATAACAAGTGACATGCTCGGGGCTCCAAAGCCCAAACGCAAGGATGGCATCCCCACTCCCAAATACCGAACAACGAAGTCGCTTTCTGATAAATATTTTCTCACTCGGCCTTGCCAAGGCTGCAGCCGCTTACACCTAATAGGTATACAAGCTGCACATTTTTCTATTTTTTCTCTTAATAATTGCAAAAGTACTCGAGTAGCATAAATTCCGATCAGTGAAACTTTGCTCTATGAAAGATGAACTCAAGTCACCCAAAACGCGTCTGGGAAAGAACCATGAGCCAAATCCCGACGCTAGGGGGCTATGACTAGTCAAGCAGAGTGCTTAAATGTAAGGGGTCAACTACTCGGGGAAACTAATATCAACAAGAGGAGGAACACATATTTACATATATTGTAAAATACATAAATTTTATTCGGGTGATTGTTTTCATCATCAGATGCTACTCATCTGATATGTTTATAATGCAGGGCCAGTTCCGGATATGCGTGACAGGAACTCAGGGCTACGAGCCTATCTCCTATGCTCGGGGGCTGGACCAGTCTACCAACATACACTTGGAGTGTGATGCTTCAAGAGTCACTCGGAATGCTCCATGAGGACTACTGACCGAGTACTTGCGCTAGTCGAGACGTCATCTTCCCTAGCTACGCTCCATGTGGGCTAAAAACCGACCTCCGGCGCTAGTCGGAGCTCGCGTACCACTCGGTTGGGTGAGGTACGCCCCATGAGGGTCACCAGCCGAACCCTACGCTAATGCTAGGTTTGGGTACCTTATTCGGTCACAACTCCACTGGGTGAGGTACGCCTCATGAGGGTCGCTAGCCGAATCCTATGCTAATGATAGGTTCGGGTATCTGTGGGAGCCATGGGCCCCGGGTACCTCACTACAAGCACATGGGCTACTCGGATAGAGGATGGGCCAGATCTTGTAATTAGAGATAAGATAGCACCCGGCAGGCTGTACCTTGTACAATAAGGAAATATAGCCTTAGTCGGATAGGATTCTATCTCTAATAAGGAAATCCCTTGGTCGTATCCGACTGGGATCCTTACCATGTACCCCTGTCCCCTAGCATATAAAGGGAGGCAGGGCGCCCTATGAGAACAACCCGAGATCATTGATCACAAATCCACCTCAGAGGAATAACACCTCAACTGGACGTAGGGTATTACCTCACCTTGAGGGCCTGAACCAGTATAATTCCCTCGTGTTCCTCTGCAATCCACCGAATTCCAGTTCGCCGAGTACCCCCATAGTATTATTGCCGGTGCAAAGCATCGACAGTTGGCGCGCCAGGTAGGGGACCGGCGAGTTCTTCATCAACAGATTCGATGGATCCCATCAACGGAGTCAGGAGCAACAAGTTCTCCAACGGAGACACCATCACCTTCGGGAGCCTTGATTTCGTCGCCGATCAACTCGGCAACCTTTCTTTGGCTGAGGCAGATCCGATCTCGCCAGCCGAAGAGCCAGCCGGCGTTGCGCCAGTCGGCCCCAGGGACGTCACCATCTCTTTCGACGATCTACTACGACAGTCCCTCACGTCGCCGGACATCGGGACAACTCTCTCCCTCGGCGTCCGATTCGCGCTAGGCCTTGAGCCAGCGCGGGTTAGGCCAAGAGGGGGAGAGATCGTCAATCTCCCGTACGGATTCGGCGACACTGTGCATCCACAACCCGCGCAGCAGACCCGACCTCCAGCGATCCAGTTCGGACACGGTCGTGAACCGTTTCAGATTGGATCTAGGGAGGTCGGAGTCGTCCTAACTCCGATAAACTACTCGGAGTCCGACACTAAGTCGGATGGCGGTTCGAGCATCAACTCGGACTCCACCTTGGCAAGCTTCCTCCTCCCCCGCGAGATCTTCATGGCTTCAACGCCACCTTCCGAGGTGCGCCGACTGCAAGAGGAGCAGCATGAGGAGGCGCGCCGAGTGCAACAAGAGGAGGCCAACCGACAAGCTCGCAACGACGGGCTTCGACAAGCTGGGCGAGCCGCCCAGCAGCAGATCCTCCGGACCAAAGTCGGCGACCACAATGTCTTCGTCACGCCACAACAGAACGTCGTGGCCGCCGCAACTCTGCTGGACACTCTCCAGTTTGGGCCGGACCATCAGGCCACACCAACCATCGCCAAGATCAAGGCGATGATTACTGCTGCCGCCTGCCAGCAGCAAGAACAGTCAGGCAACACTCACGTACCGACCCGTCGAACGGGCTCTCCAGCGGCGGAGTCATCTGCATCAGCACGACGACGGGCAGCCGGCTCCACCCGGCAGCATGAAGAATCCCGCCAAACAACACTCGGCAATACCAACTACGACAACCGGCGGCGTCACCAATACGACCGCCGACACGATCAAGACCTCCGATCGCGGTTACAACGCGATCTTCGCCACACTATAAATGCCCGGCGCGAAGAGCGCGAAGAGGATGAACGCCGCCGACTGGAGGACGAACACGAGCGCTTCGGTCTCCACTACGAGCGACTACACCGCCAAAACCGAAGCCCGAGTCCTCACGATAATGAAGGCATCCCAGCCTTTACTCGGGAGTTACAGGACGTCCGATGGCCAGTCGGCTTTAAGCCTACCGGGATTGAAAAGTACGACGGCAAGACCAACCCAGAGTCCTGGCTCACCGTTTACGTCCTAGCATTCAAGCTGCTGGAGCGACAGCAGAGCCATGGCTAACTACCTCCCAGTCGCGTTATCCGACTCGGCGAGGACATGGCTGACAGCCCTCCAAGGCGTCGATCGGTTCCTGGGACAACTCAGGGAGCGGTTCATCGCAAACTTCCAGGGACCTACGAGAGACCGGCTTCCGAGCACGACCTCTACCAACTGCATCAGAAAAGAACGAGTCTCTACGGGAATTCATCAAAAGGTTTTCCGAGAAGCGCAATCAAATCCCAATCAAAGACGAGGTCGTCATCGCCGCCTTCCGCAAGGAGTAAAAGACGCCCCGCTCATCGCGAAGTTCACTCGAAAGCCACCTTCCACCGTCCGGACTCTCTTCGACATGGCCAACAAGTACGCCGACTCAGCTGAAGCCGTCGCAGAGGCCTTCGACGAGAAGAAGGAGCCCCGACAAAAAGACAACAGGGCAAAAGCCGACAACGAGCAGCCTCAGAACAAGCCTGGCAGCCGCAAGCGGAAGTCGGACAACGAGGTGGCTAACATGGAGCGCAGTCGGTCACGGCCCCAGCGGAACGACTACCAGAAAGTCATGAGCGAGCCTTGCCCCTTTCACCCCAAGGGCCGGCACGCAGCCAAAGACTGCCACATGCTCAAGAAGTTTGCCTCCGAGCAGGCTTCATCATCTGCCGTCGGCGACAAGGACAAGACAAGCCAGACTCGGGTCCGGCTGACGACTTCCAGGACCCCAAGCCGAACTCAACCACATCTTCGGGGGCCACTCGCGTACGAATCCAAGCGCAAGCAGAAGCTATCAGCGCGGGACATTAACGCGGTCTCCACAACGATGCCCCCCAATACTTGCGCTGGTCAGAGATGGCTATCACCTTCAACCGCGCGGATCACCCAGATCGGGTTTCCCCCGGGACGATACCCACTCGTCCTGGATCCGGTCGTCAAAAATATTAGGCTGAAGAAAACCCTCATCGACGAGGCAGTGCGCTCAACATCCTGTTCGCCAAGACTTTGGACGAGATGAGAATTCCTCGTTCAGAACTACGGCCGAGCACCGCGCCCTTCCATGGGATAATTCCCCGGCTTGTCATCAACCCACTCGGGCAGATAACCTTGCCGGTAACCTTCGGCACGCGGGACAACTTCCGCACGGAAAACATCTCCTTCGAGGTCGCCGACTCGAGACGCGTATCACGCGATACTCGGACGACCGGCCCTCGCCAAGTTCATGGCGATTCCGCACTACACATACATGGTGCTGAAGATGCCCGGGCCAGCAGGAGTCCTCTCCCTCCGCAGCGACGCTAAGCAAGCCTTCACCTGCGACAAGGAGAGCTGCGAGCTGGCTCAAACACAAGAAGCGGCAGATCGGGCGCGACAGCATTCGGCAAGCCGCTACATCTGAAGTCGACAAGATCCAGTTCCGGCGAAAAAAAGCAGCGAAGTCGGGAATTTCAGCGGACTCTGACACGAAGAAGATCCCCCCTGACCCTTCCGACCCCTCCAAGACTGCCTTAGTCGGGACCGGACTCGACCCCAATAGGAAGACGCGCTCGTCACCTTCCTCCAAGCAACAAAGATATCTTCGCGTGGAAACCGTCCGACATGCCGGGCGTACCAAGGGAGGTGATCGAGCACGCCCTACACGTAAAGCCAGACGCCAACCGGTCAAACAACGGCTGCGGCGCTTCGCTCAAGACCGCAAGGATGCTATCCGGGAGGAAATCACCAAGCTCCTCGCAGCCGGCTTCATCAGGAAGTCTACCACCCGGACTGGCTGGCCAACCCAGTCCTGGTCCGGAAGAAAAACGTAAATGGCGCATGCGCGTCGACTACACGACCTCAACAAAGCGTGCCCAAGACCCATTTGGTCTTCCCAGGATAGATCAGGTGGTCGACTCCACGGCGGGGTGCGACCTACTCAGTTTTCTCGACTGTTATTCGGGATATCATCAATTAGCTTGAAGGAACAAGACTGTTTAAAGACATCTTTCATCACGCCGTTTGGAGCGTATGCTATATCACAATGCCGTTCGGTCTGAAAAACGCAGGCGCAACCTACCAAAGGCTATTCAGCGCTGTCTGCACACTCAGATCGGGCGCAACGTGGAAGCCTACGTCGACGATGTGGTGATCAAGTCTAAATCCAGACAAGACCTCATTGACGACTTGGAAGAAACCTTCCAAAACCTTCGAAGATTCAAGATGAAGTTGAACCCCGGACAAGTGCACCTTCGGGGTGCCGTCTGGAAGTACTCGGCTTCATCATCTCGCACCGCGGCATCGAGGCTAACCCGGAGAAAGTCAACGCCATCAAGAACATGGCACCCCCGACCAACCTCAAAGACATCCAGAAGCTGACAGGCTGCATGGCGGCACTCAGTCGGTTTATCTCCCGACTGGGCGAACGGGGCATGCCCTTCTTCAAGCTCCTCAAAAAGGCGGACACCTTTCAGTGGACCCCGGAAGCCCAGCAAGCCTTCGAAGACTTCAAACAATTCCTCACATCACCCCCCGTGCTAGCGTCACCCCTGCCCCAGGAACCACTAATGCTTTATCTGGCGGCAACAACACAGGTAGTCAGCACGGTGCTGGTAGTGGAGCGATCTGAACAGGGTCATCTTCAAAAAATACAACGGCCAATCTATTTTGTCAGCGAGGTCCTTGCCGACTCCAAAACAAGATACCCGCAGGTCCAGAAGCTGCTATACGGCCTACTCATCACAGTTCGAAAGCTGGTGCACTACTTTCAAGCACATCAAGTCACGGTGGTCACAGCGTTTCCACTCGGGGATGTCCTTCATAATCGCGAGGCCACCGGCCGAATCGCTAAATGGGCACTCGAGCTGATGGTGTTCGACATCACCTTTCAGCCACGGACAGCTATCAAATCCCAAGCTCTAGCCGACTTCGTGGCTGAGTGGACAGAGGTTCAACTCCCAACACCAACAACAAAGCTAGAGTACTGGACAATGTACTTCGACGGTTCCTTACGGATCGGCGGTGCCGGGGCTGGTGTCATACTGACATCCCCCACTGGCGAAAAGTTGAAGTACGTACTACAAATCCACTTCCCGGCTTCCCACAACGTCGCCGAGTACGAGGCTCTCGTTCACGGGCTCCGCATCGCCATATCACTCGGCATACGTCGACTGGTTGTGCGCGGAGACTCCCAACTCGTGGTCAACCAAGTCATGAAAGACTGGACATGTCTCGACGACACAATGGCGGCATACTGTCAGGAGGTCCGCAAGTTGGAAAACAAGTTCGATGGGCTGGAAATCACACACGTCCTGCGTCAATACAACGACGCGGCCGATGAGCTGGCAAACATGGGATCCAAGCGAGAAGCGGTCCCGACTGGAATCTTCGTCGAGCAACTTATGGAGCCATCAGTCAAGAAGAAACCGGCACAAGAGCAGTCGGGAGGCGAGCCTACCCCGATCACCGACGAAGTGCTGCACATATGTCAAGACTGGAGGGGTCCTGTTCTCAAATTCCTCCTGGACGATGAACTCCCAGAAGATCGCAATTCAAGCCGAGCAAATCAAGCGTCGAAGCAAAAGCTTCCTGCTAGTCGGAGAAGACCTGTACGAAGGAGCGCATCCGGTGTCCTCATGCGCTGTGTCACACCGAGGAAGGCAAGCAGATCCTGCATTCAATCCACTCGGGCATATGTGCAACCACGCTGCATCCAGGACGTTAGTCGGAAAAGCTTACCGGCAGGGATTCTTCTGGCCCACCGCAGTCACAGACGCCAAAGACATCGTTCGCAAGTGCGAGGGTTGCCAGTTCTTCGCAAGACAGACAAATCTTCCCGCCCAGGAACTCCAGACTATCCCCATCTCTTGGCCATTCGCAGTATGGGGCTCGACATGGTCGGGCCATTCAAGAAAGCGCCAGGAGGTTCACACATTTATTCGTCGCAGTGGATAAATTCACCAAGTGGATTGAGGCTAAACCTGTCGCAAACAATCACAGCGGCACGAGCAAAGGACTTCATCTTGAGTATTCTATACCGGTTTGGGGTCCCTAACCGCATCATAACCGACAACGGCACTCAGTTCGCGGCAGGCCTATTCCAAGATTTCTGCGACGACTTCGGCATCAAGATCTGCTATGCGTCTGTGGCACACCCGCGGAGCAACGGGCAGGTTGAGCGAGCCAACGGCATGGTCTTACAAGGCATCAAGGCCAGGATATACGACCGACTACAACCATATGCGGGTCGGTGGGTACAAGAACTACCATCCGTTCTCTGGTCTCTCAGAACCACGGTTAGTCGGGCAACAGGGCAATCCCCTTTCTTCCTGGTCTACGGTACTGAGGCCATGCTACCGACTGAGATACAGTTCGGCTCTCCGCGAGTCCGGGCTTACTCCGAAGACGATTCCAACAGCACCCGACTGATCGAATTAGATCAGCTGGAAGAAGCAAGAGACGCCGCAACAATCCAGTCGGCAAGATATCTTCAAGGCCTGCGTCGCTACCACAATCGCAATGTCCGTGGCCGCGCCTTCTTGGTCGGGGATCTCGTTCTAAGGAAGATACAAACCACCAAGGACAGGCATAAACTATCCCCCATCTGGGAAGGGCCGTTCATCATAGCTGAGGTCACGCGGCCAGGCGCCTACCGACTGAAGACCAAAGACGGCGTCCTCATCACCAACTCATGGAATATAGAACAGCTACGTCCTTTCTATACCTGAGTTTTACTTTTTCCATGTGTACAGTTTTTCCTGGCTCACTACGCCACTTGTTCCAATCGAGTAGTGAGTCGGGGGCTGCATGTATATATGTGTTCTGTCAATAACATACAAGCTTATCTCACCTCGGTTATGAAGCCTTGCCACGACTGATGCGTTCGCCCGAGTATAGCATCTTCCTCTGAACGATTTTTATCAAGTTCTATCGAACTAACTCGGTGCATGCTACATGGTCGGGTAAAGCTAATGACAACCGAATAATAAGTTTGGCGGCATGACACATATATTCACACATGATCGTATATGAAAGCATATGTATACACCGACTACAAAATATATTGCCTTTACAGACCCAGGTCTCGGGTAATCGCTTCAGCAGTCGGCTTCGCCTGTGAGATCAGCTCCAGCGCTTCCTCGGGCGTCGTCTCCTCGGAAAATCCCTCCCCGATGGCCTCAATGTCCGCCCTCGGGTAGATGGACTTGGTCATCGCTAGGGTCTGGGCCACGCCGGCGGCAACCCGCTCGTCTGAATACCTTTTCAGGGCATTCGGCGCGTCCTCGAGACGCCCCATTATTTGAGGAATTCTGCTACAGCTGGTCCCCACTGAGCGGGGATCCACAAGGTCAAGGAGCCCCTTCACGGACCTGACGAGGGCCTCCCGTGACTCCCTGATTGACCTTATCTCCTCCGTGTAGAACCGGTACTGGGCCTGGACGTTGGCTCTCATGCCTGCCCGGATCGGCCGGCAAGTATGCTTGTCAGGATCGACTACACGCAGGGTGAATAATGTATTGGCGGAGATCGCAGTCGGGTTGAGGACTTACTTTCGTAGTCGGCCTCCCACCCGGCCACGGTCTTCTCCAGTTCGGCTTTCTCCTTACCGAGCTCGACGACGGCCTTCTCCAACTCGGACTTCTCCCGGTCAAGCTCGGCATTGGCTTTTGTCAGGTCGGCCTTGACTCTTTCAAGCTCGGCCTTGGCTTCTTCGGCCTCCTTCAGCTGCGATTCCCTCTCCGCTTCGAGGTCTGCACCACAGATTAGCCAAGAGCTCAATCGCGCAGTCATGACACCACCAAGCAGTCGGATCGACGTAACTGGATGATTACACCAACGGTCCAGTCGGGGAGATATGCTCGAGGATTTTACCTCTGACCTTCTCGGCTAAGGCCCATGTCTCAGCCCTGAGCTGATCAGCGCCGCTCTTCAGCCAGGCCTCCCTACTCGTGTGACGCGCCTCCATCTCGGCCTTCAGTGCCCGGAGCTGTTGTAATTCCGCGAGATGGGGAGCCATCTCGACTAGGATCTCTGTCATCGCCTCATTGCGGTCGACGAGTTTCTACTCAGGACAAGGAACAAACCGACGACAGAGTCAAACATCAAGACAAGAAGATTGCTGGAGCTTCACTACGAGAATCATACCGCGACCCCTTGGGACCCATTGATGGCGGCACGAATCAGGCTCTCGCGCTCTCTCCTTGCGACGATTTCATCAAGTCTGAAGCTCTTCATAGTGCCGTCGCGAGTGGTCCACGAGAAGGTCCAGGGCATCACGCGTGGGGGAGCTTCGATCCGAGGCAAATGTGGGATCTCTGGTGGCGGCGGCAACGGCGACGATGGCGGTGACGACAACCATGAAGGCGATGGGGTCCCGGCCTCGGCATCGCCTTCCCCTACAACATTGGGGACCGGATCGGGGGATCCGTCCCCTGCTTCCGCGACGTATGGTGCCTCGGGGGCCGGGGCCTCAGCTCCAACAGCCACCCCTCGGTCGACTGGCGGTAGCGGCCCTGTAGTCGGAGCCACCTCGGTTTCAGCAACCGGGCTGGCCACCGGCACAGCAGGTGTGCTCGCCGCTGCTGACTCGGCTGGGGTGGATTCATCAAGCAGGGCAGATGGGCCGACCTTTTTGAGGTCGATATCGGCCCGCTTCCTGCACAACGAAGCAAGACATCAAGACTGTATTTCAACATACGACGACTACAGAATGCTTGGAGTAGCGCACCTCTTGGAAAACTTCAGCTTCCTGCTAGCGTACCCGCTCCCCGGCGAAGCGCTGGCATCGGCGCTCGCCCCGGACGGTGTCGCCGACGGCAGAGGCATATCGGCCTGAGTCGGCCTCGACTCTGGTACGGTTGGTTCGGGTTCCTTCGCCCCAATCGGCCTCCGCTCTGGTTGGCCCCTTGGCGGCGCTGTTGCTGGGCATGACAACGTCGAGCCCAAGCCAGCTGCTCTCAGCCTGGGACTCGACCGCGTAGGCGTTGTGGCAGCGGTGTCCTTTATCTTCAAGCTACCGCTCACGGCACGCGCTGTCATGGCCCCCTCGCCCCGATATAAAATTGGCTTTTTCCCCGCTCTCTTGGAGTCGGGTTGGGCATCAGAGGGACTCCTTGGCCTCTTCTTCGACGCGACCGCAGACAATGGGCGAGAATCTTCATCAAATTCCTCATGCCACTACAAGCAAGTCGACAAGATACCATCACGCAAGGTTGAACAATCATCGTTCCACAGGCGTTCACCACAGAAGAAAGTACAAGGTTACCTTGGTCCGCGGCCGGATGAAGCTATAGGCAGCAACTCGGCGGCTATCATCTTCGGTGGCAACGACCCCTTCTGAGAAGTAGCCGAACAAGGTATCGGTTACTGCCCCCTTGTCTGCTGTCTCGCTGCTCACCCGGTCGGGGTCGTGCTTACCTCTGAAGGCCCAGCCGAAAGCACTTCTCAGCTTCAGCGGCTGGACGCGCCTCGTCAGGAAACGACGAGCCACCCAGGGCCCTGTCAAGCCGGCCCTTTTGAGGTCATCTATCTTCGTTAGCAATATGTGTGCCTGGCCCAGTTCTTCAAAGGTTGGCTCCGAAGACCAGTTTGGCAACACCACCGGCGGCGTACCAGTAAATGGGGGCAAGGAAGGGGCTAGATCGGCACAGTAAAACCACTCCTTGTGCCAGCCCTTCAGAGAAGATTTCAAGGGCAAATCGATATATGTTTTCTTCCCGTCACTCCTTAGTTGAAGACCAGCCCCCCCAATCACACTGATATTACTCTTGGAAGGCTGGGGCTTGACATGGAACAAGTGTCGGAAGAGGATGAAATGGGGCTCAACACCCAGAAAGCACTCGCAAAGGGTAACGAATATGGAGATCTGAAGGATCGAGTTGGGATTTAAATGCACCAACTCCAGCCCGTAGAAATCAAGGATGCGGCGGAAGAAATCAGATGACGGAAGACACAAGCCCCGATCAAAGAAAGAGGCGAAAACTACCGTTTCACCAGGTCGGGGGTTGGGGCTCGACTCATCTCTCGCCGACCGCCAACGGATCACTTCTTGGCTGGGCAACTTCAGCTCGCTCTCCAGCCGTCTCAGCTTCACCGAGCCGCAATCCGAGATCGGCCAAGAACTCCCTGGCGCACCCGCAGGAGTCATCACCTTCGGCATGACTGGAGGCGTTGAGATTTGGGGGAAAGCAAATCGGGGGCTTGGAATAGACGAAGAGGATTGAAATCGCCCGAGTCCGGGTGGGGAACGGCTGCTGCTAACCCTAGCCGGGCGGGAGGCGAAAAGCTAGGCGCGAAGGTGGAAGATGAAGAGATTGGTTGCTTTGGGGAAGACGATGGAATCTTTTTCTCTCTCCCCATCCTTTTATAGCCTGAACTGACTAGATGGACTCAGGCCCACACAGTTGGTATTGGGCCGACAAGATATGAGTTTCTACAGTAGCATGCTCCATGTGGGCCGCCCGCAGGCTGAGTTGAAATAATAGCGCTGGTGCTACTCACAGGAATCGATGAGGTAAACAGATATGCTTCATGAGAGCCTTACTGCTAAACAAATATGTTTGGGTATCTGTCTTATCCACCAGGTCTCGAGGATATATCCTTACAAGGATCACAAGCTGGTCTTCATTAAAATTGGGGATGCAGGTATCTCTCTCGAGTACACCTAACCACGTAATGGATTTATTTTTCATACAGTGGTACTCGGCCTATATGCGCGGCCACCAGTTGCCATGAGCAACATTACTCCAGCCGACATGACGCTGAAGAGTCTAACTCTCGAGTAGTGCACTGCTCGGGAGAGACTATAAATTTATTATTCCCGCTGACATGATGCGGATGAGTCTAACTTCTGGGTGGGACGCCACTCGGGAAAGACTACAAACACTCCCTTTCCAGCTGACATGACGCTGAAGAGTCCCATATACGAGTAGTATCCTACTCGGCAAGACTATAAACACACATTCCGACTGACATGAAGTCGAAGAGTCCTATATACGAGTAGCCTCCTACTCGGCAAGACTATAAATTATATTCCGGTTGACATGATACCGAAGAGTCTCATATACCAGAAGTAATCTACTCGGGAAAGACTTCCAGGTTAAAGATCTTTGACTTTATGTTTAATTGTCTTCACAATTAAGCACAAAGTCGGGGGCTACACCTAATAGGTGCGCCTATTCGGCGCACACTATTCATATATTTACATGAAGCCCTTCATAGCCTCGCTGCCAGCTGACATGAAGCAGGACTCGGGAAGACTTACTCGGACAAAGAGTACTCGGGAGCATCGCACTCGGGTAACCTTCACCGTGGAGGATGAGCACTCGGCATCAGCTGTGACTCAACTATGAAGGTCTCAGGGGCTACTGTGGGAGCCATGGGCCCCGGGTACCTCACTACAAGCACATGGGCTACTCGGATAGAGGATGGGCCAGATCTTGTAATTAGAGATAAGATAGCACCCGGCAGGCTGTACCTTGTACAATAAGGAAATATAGCCTTAGTCGGATAGGATTCTATCTCTAATAAGGAAATCCCTTGGTCGTATCCGACTGGGATCCTTACCATGTACCCCTGTCCCCTAGCATATAAAGGGAGGCAGGGCGCCCTATGAGAACAACCCGAGATCATTGATCACAAATCCACCTCAGAGGAATAACACCTCAACTGGACGTAGGGTATTACCTCACCTTGAGGGCCTGAACCAGTATAATTCCCTCGTGTTCCTCTGCAATCCACCGAATTCCAGTTCGCCGAGTACCCCCATAGTATTATTGCCGGTGCAAAGCATCGACAGTATCTTATTCGGCTAATAACCGACCTCTGGCACTAGTCGAGGTTGGGTTACCACTCGCCGACTGTATTAAAATCACAGTGCTGGTGCTACTCACAGAAACCGATTAAGTAATCAGATATGCTTCATGCTAAGCCTACAGCCTTGTGTATATATTTGGGTATCTGCATTATTTATCAGGTATTGAGGATATATCCTTATAAGGATCACAAGCTGGTCTCCATTAAAATTGGGGATGCAGGTATCTCTCAAGTACACCTGACCACGTATTGGGTTACAATCCATAAAGTGGTACTCGGCTTACATGCTTAGCCATTATTTGCCATGAGTAAAAACCATTCCAGCTGATATGACGTTGAAGAGTCTAATTTCTAGGTAGTATACTATTCGGGAAAGACTATAAAAAATTCTTCCAGTTGACATGAAGCTGAAGGGTCTAATTTCTGAGTGACATACTACTTGGAAAAGACTATAAAATCATTCCGACTGACATGATGCTGAAGAGTCTCATATACCAGTAGTGCACTACTCGAGAAAGACTACAAGGTTAAAGATCTTTGACTTTATGTTTAATTGTTTTACAATTAAGCACAAAGTCAGGGGCTACACCTAATAGGTGCGCCTATTCGGCGCACGCTATTCATACTTCTACATGGAGCCCTTCATAGCCTCGCTGCCAGCTAACATGAAGTAGGACTCGGAAAGAAGAAGCACTTGGACAAAGAGTACTCGTGAGCAATGCACTTGGGAAATCTTCACCGTGGAGGATGAGTACTCGGCATCAGTTGTGACTCAACTATGAAGGTCTCAGGGGCTGCTGTCGGTGCCATGGGCCCGGGGTACCTCATGAGAAGCTATTGGGCCACTCAGAAAGAGGATGGGCCTAGCCTTGTAATTAGGGATATGATGAAACTCGACAAACTCAGCCTTGTACGATAAGAAAAATACAGTCCTAATCGAGCACTTTATATCTCTAGAAGGAGATCCCTTGGTCGTAGTCCGACTGGGACTCCTACCTTGTAATCCTGTCCCCCAATATATAAGGGGAGGCAGGGCGCCCCATGAGGGCAAGACATCGCAAGATCACCAAGATCGCGATCATACATCCTCAAAGGAAATACACCACAACTGGACGTAGGGTATTACCTCATCTCGAGGGCCTGAACCAGTATAAACCTTTCGTGTTCCTTTGCAATCCATCAAGTTTCGGTCCGGCGAGTAGCCCAATATATTTATTGCCGGTGTAAAACATCGACAGAAATCCATGAGAAACTCCTTCCCAGCATCGATTCCCATCGTCAAGAAGCTTACTCGCCCAGCTCTTCACCCCAGCAATGCCGAAGGCACCATTCGACATCCCAGCCATGCTGTCGGAGAGGAAGAAGAATCTTCAACCAAAGGAGATCATTAACTGGCGCCCCGCCACTGGTGAGTCAATCCCCTCCCCAGGTTCTCACGAGACTATGGTTTTTGCCTCTTTCTTCGACCGCAGTGTCGCCCTTCCTTCTTCTGATTTCCTCCGCAAGCTCCTCGGGTATTACCAGATTGAGCTTTACCATCTCAACCCCAACTCCATTCTTCATATTTCAATCTTTGTCACCCTCTGTGAGGCCTTCCTGGGGATCGATTCCCATTTCAACCTTTATCGTTTTCTGTTCTACATCAAGCCTCAGCCCTCCAAGTCGAAGATTCAGGTGATAGGAGGAGCAGGCCTTCAACTTCGCAATGAGATGAAAAAGGCCTATCTCCACGTCCCTCTGAAGACTTCTCTCTAAAAGGGTGGCATCAGGAGTAGTTTTATTGCTCCAATCTTGAGCCCTCCATGTCCCCTTTCTCTGGAAATCCTCCTACTGTTTTGGAGAGCTAGACGGCTATACCATCGCAAGCTGAGATGGTCTAGGTGTACTAGCTGCTGGAGAAAATCGACACGCTGAAGAGCATTGGGCTAACCGGTCCTTGGGTGGCTAGGACATTCCAAAACCACCGAATCTGTCCCTTGAAGGCCAGGATTCATCTTGGCTATGATTACCAAGGGAAAAATGATCCGACTCAGGAATGCACTAATTTTGTCAACAAGGACGTCGTTACTGACAGCTTGCTTGGATATTTTATCAACGGAGTCGTCGAGATCCTGGACACCGAGCGAGTCCCCCAAGCCATACTGTAGGGATAGACCCCGGCCGAAGGTAACATCTGGCGCAATGTTGGTCTTGATGTATATTTGCAATGTGTGGCATGTAGGTTGTTCATTCGTTCTTCCCTTGATACGTGATTGTTTGCAAGAATTGGCCGAGTTTGATTCTGACCCACCTAGCCGGCTGGCTAGTGAATTTAGAAAGCGGCCGGCCAACCTCTCGTTAGCCCAACCTAGCCCCAAGAGGGCTAGAAAGCGACTAGCAACGGACCAAGCCAAAAAGAATGATTTGCAGAGTAAGGCATCCAGTGGTCCAATGATTAAGGATACCAGCAGCATAGCCCCAGGACCAGCCAACCCTAGAACCGCTCCGCCGACTACCGCCATGCCCCAGTCGACCGCACTGATTACAACGCCGACTGGGCCAAGATCTCCACCATCGACTGCTGTGCCCACAAGCCCGACAGCCGACAGCACTCCGCCGCTGAGTAGGCCTTCAGGCCCACCGCCAACTACCTCCACTCCTAGCGCACAGGGGTGGAGGTTTAAGACTTCCAAAAGGTGTGAAAATCTTCGGTCTTTAGAAAAGCTTGAGTAGTCTTGCAATACCTTGATTACTAAATAATCTTGCAGGAAGCCAAGTGACACTGATCCCAAGGGGGTAGCGCCACCGACCCCTGCAGCAGTTCCCGTCCCGACTGAAACCGAGGCAGCTGTACCACAAGCCGAGCCAAGTGTTGTCCTAGCCCCTAAGGCTAAGACAACCCACTCGGCTGGACCACAGGCCTCACCTAGTCGGGACGCCTCGACAGAAGCTGCAGTCCCTAAGCTTGCCCAGGACCCCGCACCACCGATCCATCCAAGGCCTAGGAGTCCTTCTCCTCTACTTTCTCAATCTTCCGATGATGATGATCTTCCTAGGCTTAAAGCTCCTCCTCCTAATTTCCCCGGACATTTCATTGGGTCACGCCAGAGGGGGAAGCAGAGAGTTTTGAACACAATGAGCAAGCCTCCCAGAGGGAGTGAATCAACTTAATGGAGGCCGCCGTCGCCGCATCAAGGAGTATCCAGGTATATAATTTATCTGATTGTGTTTATGGATTTGCAGTTCTCTTGAATCTTCTGCCATTATTGCTTATGTCGCCCATATTTCAATGTTTCTCAGCAAGTGGTGGACCGGTCTGAAAAGATGGGCAAAGTTCTATCCCAACTTGCTTCTCAGCTCACTCAACTCCGACAGCTCCAAATAGCCAAGGACAATCTAGAGAAGTCTAGCAAGGAGAGAGAAGAGTGGCTAAAGGACTCAGTAAACAAGCTCAGGGATAAGAACTGGGCGCAAACAGGGAGCATTAGAAGTATGTTTCCCTCTTGCCCGAGTGTCTCTAGAAAAATTTTTCCGTATTGCTGATCTTTGACCCTGTTTGGCTGTAGCTCTTGAGACAAATCTGAACAATCAGTCCCTGGAGATCGAACGCCTAAAGAAGAAGCTAAAGGAGCTCAAAAAGGCAAAGTCCAAAGTGGACACTGAGTACACAAGTAAGCTTCATATCTGCTCTGATACTCAATTCGACTAGATATCCAGGTTTGTTGATGCCCGCCTTGTGTATGAGCAGCCTCCAAAGCCAACTCTCAGATCCAATTCGGCGCTTTTGCTGAAGAAATCAAGGTGATAAAGGAGTCACGAAACGTCATAATTGACTCCGCGAAAACTTTATTAGATATTATGCAGCCAACCCTAGCTGGGCCTAGATCTAGCTCCATCTCCCAAGTGGCGGAGCGCCTTGAAGAAGCCCCTACACTCTTGAAGAAATATTCATCTAAGCGCGTCGCCGTGGGGATTGCGCAAGCCCTGGCCATGACGAAGTTAGTCTACCCCTAGGTAGACATTGAGGCCATCGGGGAGGGCTTTGCTGAGGGCACTACACTGAAGGAGGGATTGGAGCTAATCAGCTAGGTCAGGGCCACTACTGAAGCTATTACTAAGGATCTGCCAATGTAAATAAAGACTTTTATGTAGTCGGTGTCCATCGGAAACAATATGTAAATATTGTAAATACTTTTGGTGTTTATTGTATTTTGCCGAGTACTTGCTTTATGTTAGCCATCATTAGTTTTATCCGACTAGCCAGTTTATGCCGAGTGGTTATAAGCGACTTTAAAAAAGCATTCACTTCATTAAACTATACCCGGGAAAACTTAGCATAATCGTCATAAAACTTCATGACTTCGATAAAACAAGATCGAACTTTATAAACAACAGAGAACATGTATCATCATGTAGCCCCCAACTCACTACTCGGTTGAAACAAGCGGCGTAGTGAATTAGAGTAAAAAGCTTTACTCATATATAGAAAGAGTACAAAACTCAGGTATAGAAAGGACGTAGCTATTCTATGTTCCATGAGTTGTTGACTAGGATGTCGTCTTCTGTCTTTAGTCGGTAGGCACCCGGATGTGTCACCTCAGCGATAATGAATGGTCCCTCCCACAAGGGAGATAATTTATGCATATCTCTGGTGGTTTGGACTTTTCTTAAAACGAGATCTCCCACCGAAAAGGCACGGTCATGAACATTCCGATTGTGATAATGATGCAGACCTTGAAGATGCTGTGCTGACTAGAAAGTTGCGATTCCCTTGCTTCTTCCAACTGATATAACTCGAGCAGTCGATCTTCGGTTGATTTTGCTTTTGAGTGGGCCCGAACTCGCGGTGAGCCGAACTCCAACTCGGTTGGTAACACAACCTCAGTACCATAGACTAGGAAGAAAGGGGATTGCCCTGTTACCCGACTAACCGTGGTTCTTAAAGACCAGATAATGGATGGAAGCTCTTGCACCCACCACCCTGCATATGGTTGTAGTCGGTCAAACACCGTAGTCTTGATACCTTGTAAGACCATGCCATTGGCGCGCTCGACCTACCCATTGCTTCATGGGTGCGCCACAGAAGCATAACAGATCTTGATACCGAAGTCGTCACAGAAATCTTGAAAAACACCACCAGTGAACTGAGTACCATTGTCCGTTATGATGTGGTCGGGAACTCCAAATCAATATACAATATTCATGATGAAGTTTTTTGCCCTTGTCGCTTTAATGGTAGCAGCGGGTTTTGCCTCGATCCACTTTGTGAATTTATCCACTGCGACAAACAAGTGTGTGAACTCTCCTGGCACTTTTTTGAATGGCCCGACCATGTCAAGCCCCGAAACTGCGAAAAGCAAGAGATTGGAATTGTTTGTAGTTCTTGAGCTGGAAGATGTGTCTGCCAAGAAAAGAACTGGCATCCCTCGCGTGTCCGAACTATGTCTTTCGTGTCTGTAACTGCAGTCGGCCAGAAGAATCCTTATCTGTAAGCCTTTTCGACTAATGTACTTGATGCAGCATGGTTGCCATAGATGCCCAAGTAGATGGATTGCAGAATCTGCTTGCCCTCCTCGGGTGTGATGCAGTGCATGAGGACTCCGGATACGCTTCGACGATAGAGATCTTCTTCGACTACAAGGAAACATTTGCTTTGATGTTTAATCCTCTCAGCTTCACTGCGATCTTCTAGGAGCTTGTCTTCCAGGAGGAACCTGATGATCGGAGTCCGCCAATCCTAATTAGTACTTCATTTATTGCCGAGGTAGGTTCAGCCCCCGACTGCTCGAGTACTGGCTTCTTTTTGACTAACGGCTCCAATAAGTGCTGGACAAAAATTCCTGTCGGGACCACTTCTCGTTTGGATCCCATATTGGCTAACTCATCTGCAACTTCATTGTATTGACGATTGTGACTTGATGTGACTGAAAATAGTGTACCAGCTTCCGGACAGTTATGAGCAAGCCGTACAGCAGCTTCTGGACTTGGGGATATCTCATCTTGGATTTACCTAGGACTTCACGGACAAAGTAAACCGGCCTCTGAACTTTTTGGATATGGCCTGGCTCTGCCCACTCGACGATCAGCACCGTGCTAACTACCTGGGTAGTTGCCGCTAGGTAAACATGAGTGGCTCCTGGGGCATTGGTGATGCTAGCACGGGTGGTAACGTGAGGAACTTCTTAAAGTCTTCAAAAGCTTGTTGGGCTTCTGGCGTCCATTGAAAATTATCAATTTTCTTCAATAATTTGAAAAAAGGCATACCCTATTCGTCGAGTCGGGAAACAAATCGGCTAAGTGCCGCCATGCAACCGGTTAGCTTCTGTACATCCTTTTGGCTAGTCGGGGGTGCCATGTTCATGATAGTGTTGATTTTCTCTGGATTAGCCTCAATGCCTCGGTGTGATACGTTGAAGCTGAGTAATCTTCCTGAAGGTACTCCGAAGGCGCACTTTTTCGGGTTCAACTTCATCTTGAATCTCCGAAAGCTTTGAAAAGTTTCTTCCTAGGCGACGATGAGGTCTTCCTTGACTTTGGTCTTGATCATCACGTCATCAACATAGGCCTCCACATTGCACTCGAGTTGAGTGTGAAGACACCGCTAGATAGCGTGCTGATACGTTGTGCTAGCATTTTTCAACCTAAACGGCATAGTGACATAGCAGCATGCCCCAAATAGTGTGATAAAAAAAGTCTTCAGGCAATCCTCCTTCTTTAGGCTGATTTGATAGCATCCCGAGTAACAGTCAAGAAAACTGAGCAATTCGCACCTCACAGTCGAATCGACCACCTGATCTATCTTACGTAGACCAAATGGGTCCTTGGGGCACGCCTTGCTTACGTCGGTGTAGTCGACGCACATAGGCCATTTATTGTTCTTCTTCTAGACCAAGACTGGGTTTTGCCAGCCAATCCGAGTGGTAAACCTGTTTGATGAGCCTGGCTGCAAGGAGTTTGGTTATCTCCTCCCGAATAGCATCTTTCCTATCCTGTGCGAAGTGTCGTAGTCGTTGTTTGACTGGTTTGGCGTCTGGCTTGACGTTGAGAGAATGCTCGATCACCTCCCTTGGTACGCCAGGCGTGTTGGAAGGTTTCCAAGCAAATATATCCCTATTCGCCTGGAGGAAGGTAACGAGTGCGTCTTCCTATTTGGGGTTGAGTCTGGTCCTGACAAGCACCGTCTTGGTGGGGTCGAAATGGTCCAAGGGGATTCTTTTTGTCTCTAAATCCGCTAAAATTTCCGACTTGGCTGCTTTCTTCGCCGGAACTTGATCGTCCTCATTTGCAGGTGTTATAGCTAGCCGGATATTGTTTCATCCGACTGCTGCTTCTTAGGATTGGGCCAATTCGTAGCTCTCCTTGTCACAGGTGAAGGCTTGCTTGACATCGCTGTGCAAGGAAAGTACTCCTGCTGGTCATGGCATCTTGAGCACCATGTATGTATAATGGGGCACCACCATGAATTTGGCAAGTGCAGGCCGTCCAAGTATGGCGTGATACATGGTCTCAAAGTCGGCAACCTCGAAGCAATGTTCTCGGTGCGGAAATTCTCCCGCGTACCAAAAGTAATTGGCAGAGTGATTTGTTCAAGTGGAGTGGAAGAGAGGCCGGGGATTACCCCGTGGAAGTGAGCTATACTCGGCCGTAGCTCGGGTCGAGGGATCTTCATCTCGTCAAGCGTCTTAGCGAATAAAATATTGGGAGCACTTCCTCCATCGATAAGAACCTTCTTCAATTTGACACTCCTGATGACCGGGTCTAGGATGAGTGGATAACGCCCTAGATGTGTGACTCGGTCGGGGTGGTCCGCGTGGTCAAAGGTGATTGTCGTTTCTGACCAATGCAGGTATTGGGGGCATCTGTCGAGACCGAGTTGACTTCTCGAGCTGTTAGCTTCTGTTTTCTCTTGGACTCGTATGCAGATGGCCTTCTAAAGATGTGGTTGAGCTCAGCCTGGGGATCTTGGTAGTCGTTGGCTGCGCCCAAGTCTGGCTTATCCTTGTCATTGTTGTCACCAGACGTCGATGTTTGCTCGGAAGCGAACTTCTTGAGAATGAAACAGTTTTTAGCCGCGTGCTTCCCTTTGGGTGGAAAGGGCATGACCCGTTCACAACCTTCTAGTACTCGTCTATCCTCGGGGGTCCCGATCGGCTGCGTTCAACGGCCGCCACAATGTTGTCCGACTTGTGCTTGTGATTGCTGGTCTTAATCGAGGCCGTGTCGTCTATGTCCTTCCTTTCCTTCTGTCGAGGCTCCTTCTTGTTATCCAAGGCCTCGGCAACGGCGTCGGCTGAATCGGCGTATTTGTTGGCCATGTCGAATAGACTTTTGACAAAGCTTGGAGGCTTCCGAGTAAACTTAGCAATGAACAAGGTGTCCTTGACTCCTTTGCGGAAGGCAGCAATGACAACCTCGTCTTTGATCTTTGGTATTGAGTTCCTCTTCTCGGAAAACCTCTTGATGAAGTCGCGGAGGGACTCGTTCTTCTTCTGGTGGCATTGATATAAATCATACTCGGAAGACGGCCTCTCGAAGGTTCCTTAGAAGTTTGCGATGAAACACTCCTGGAGTTCCCCCAGGAGCTAATTAACCGCCTAGGAAGTCCTGTCAACCATGTCCTCGCCGAGTCAGCCATGGCCTTGACTGTGAGCCAGGACTCAGGGTTGGTCTTCCCATCATACTTCTCTATCCCTGTTGGCTTCAAGCCAGATGGCAAGTCGACCTGCTGTAGCTCGTGGGTGAACGCTAGTACTCCTTTATCTGGGTGAGGGATCCGACTCCGACTATGGCGACAAAATTGCTTGTGGTGGAGGCCAAAACACTCATGCTCATCTTCTAGTCGGCGACACTCATCCTTCTCACGTTCTTGGCGTCGGGCGTTGATGTCGTGACGGAGATCCCGCCATAGTTGTCCTCGGGCATCCTGGTTGTCACGGTGGTCGTCATGATGGTGCCGCCTTCAATTGTTGTTCTGATTGCCAAGTGACATAGAACGAGACTCCGAGTTATGCTGACCAGAGCCAGCTGCACGGCGTCGTGCTGAGGCAAATGAGATTGCCGTGTCTAAAGCCGTCTTGTTCGACGGTATGAGTGTGTCTCCAGATTGTTATCGCTGCTAGCAAGCCGCAGCGGTGATCATTGATTTGATCCTTGTGATGGTCGGGGTGCCCCAATGGTCGGGCCCAAACTACAAGGTGTCCAACAATGTGGCAGCGGCCACGGCGTTCTGTTGTGCGGTCACGAAGACATCATGGTCACCTATTCGGGTTTGGAGGATCTCTTGTTGAGCAGTCCGTCCAGCCTTGCGCAAGTTGTCATTGCGAGCATCGTGCTCGGCTTACAGGCGTCGTGCGTGTGGAGGCCATGGGCTCCGGGTACCTCATCACAAGCATATGGGCCACTCGGACAGAGGATGGGCCGAGACTTGTAATTAGAGATATAGTAGCACCCGGCAGACTTTGCCTTGTACAAAAAAGAATATACAGTCCTAGTCGGGTAAGATGTATCTCTAAGAAGAAAATCCATTGGCCGTATCCGGCTGGGATTCCTACCTTGTACCCCTATCCCCCGGTATATAAGGGGAGGCAGGGCGCCCCATGAGGGCAGATCATCAAGAGTTCATCAGAACCACCACCATAATCCTCAAAGGAATACATCCCAACTGGACATAGGGTATTAGCTCGCATCGAGGGCCTGAACCAGTATAAAATCTCCGTGTTCCTTTGCAATCCACTGAGTTTCCCCTTGCCGAGTAGCCCAATAATCATATTGCCGGTGTAAAACATCGACATTTGTGTGCCAGGTAGGGGTTTCGGCGAGATCTACACCAACAATCTCGATGGATCCTACATCAGGAGTCGACGGCGACAAATTCTACCCTGGAGACACAATAACCTTTGGAAGCCCTGACTTCATCGCTGACCAGATCGGCAATCTCACCTTGGCCGACACAGATCCAATCCAACCAGCCGAGGAACCAAGCCGATTCCGCACCAGTCGGCTCACAAGACGCTGCGCCAACTATCATCAATCCAATGCAGCAATCTTCAACTTCGCCGAGCTTTGGGACAACTCTCTCCTTCAGCGTCCGACCCGCACTAGGCCTTGAGCCAGCCTGGGTTGGGCTAGGAAGGGGAGAGATCGTCAATCTCCCATGCAAATTCGGCAACGCCGCAGACCTACATCTTACGTGGCAGACCCAATCTCCTGCGATTCAGTTTGGACACGGCCAAGCGCCGTTTCAGATTGGATCCAGGGAGGTCGGAGTCATTCTTACTCTGATGAACTACTCGGATTCTGACTCCAAGTCGGACAACGGTTTGAACACTAGTTCGGACTCTAGTCTGGCGAGTTTTCTCCTGTCCCGCGAGATCTTCATGGCTTCAACACCACCACTGGAGGTGTGCCGACTACAAGAGGAGCAGCAGGAGGAGGCACGCTGACTACGACAACAAGAGGAAGCCGACCGCGAGGCTCGCAACGACGGGCTACGCAAGGCTGGGCGAACCGCTCAGCAACAGATCCTCTAGACAAAAGTTAGCGACCATGACGTCTTCATCACGCCACAACAGAACATTGTGGCCGCCACAACTCTGCTCGACACGCTCCAGCTCGGGCCTGATCACCAAGCCACCCCGACTATCGCCAAGATCAAGGCGATGATTACAGCTGCTGCTTGTCAGCAGCAATAGCAGTCGGGCGACACACTTGTGCTGACCAACCGGTCGGGTTCTCCAGCGGTAGGGTCGTCTACGTCAGCTCGACGCCAGGCGGCTGGCTCAAGTCGGCCACACAAAGAGTCGCACCAAACGTCACTCGGCGACACCAATAACAACAATCGGCGGCGTCACCAGTACAATCACCGGCCCAACCAAGATCTCCGAGTTCGTCTACAATGCGACCTTCGACACGACATTAATGCCCAGCGCCGCCAACGCATAGAAGAAGAGCGCCGCCGACTGGAGGATGAGAACGAGCGTTTCGGTCTTCACCACGAGTGGTTTAACCGCCGTGATCGGAGCCGAAGCCCTCACGAAGACGAAGGCATTCCAGCTTTCACGCACGAGCTCTAGGACGTTGACTAGCCATCGGGCTTCAAGCCTACGAGGATCGAGAAATTCGACGGCAAAACCAACCCCGAGTCCTGGCTCACCGTATACACCCTGGCAAATCAAGCTACCGGTGGTGACCACAAAGCCATGGCTAACTACCTCCCAGTCGCACTAGCCGACTCGACGAGGACATGGATAACAAGGCTCCCGAGACGGTCGATCGGTTCCTGGGGAGAACTCAGGGAGCGGTTCATCGCTAACTTTCAAGAGACCTACGAGAGGTCGTCTTCCGAGCATGATCTATATCAACTGCACCAGAAGAAGAACGAGTCTCTACGTGACTTTATCAAGAGGTTCTCCGAGAAGCGCAACAAAATCCCAATGATCAACGACGAAGCCGTCATCGCCGCCTTCTGCAAGGGAGTAAAGGACACCCCGTTCATCGCGAAGTTCACTCGGAAGCCACCATCCTCCGTCCGGGCTCTCTTTGACATGGCGAACAAATACGTCGACTCGGCTGAAGCGGTCACCGAGGCCCTCTACGAGAAGAAGGAGTCTCGGCAGAAGGACCAGAAGGCGAAAGCCGACAATGAGCCATCACAAAACAAGTCCGGCAGCCGCAAGCGGAAGTCGGACAACAAGGTGGCCAACATGGAGCGAACTCGGTCGCGGCCCCAATGGAACAACAACTACCAGAAGGTCATGAACAGGCTATGCCCCTTCCACCCCAAGGGCAAGCACGCGGCCAAAGACTGCTTCATGCTCAAAAAGTTTGCTTCCAAGCAGGCTTCATCATCTGGCGCCGACAAGAGCAAAGACAAGCTAGATCAGGACTCGGCCGATGATTTTCAAGATCCCCAAGCCGAGCTCAACCACATCTTCGGAGGACCATCTGCGTAAGAGTCCAAGTGCAAGCAGAAGCTAACAGCACACGATGTCAACGCAATCTCTACAACAGACACCCCCCAATATTTGCGCTGGTCAGAGACGTCCATCACGTTCACCCGCATTGATCATCCAGATCGGGTTTCGCACCCGGGATGTTATCCACTCGTCCTAGACCCGGTCGTCAAGAACATCAAGTTGAAGAAGGTTCTCATAGATGGAGGCAGCGCGCTCAATATCCTCTTCGCCAAGACCCTGGACAAGATGAAGATTCCTCTTTCAGATCTGCGGCCGAGTACGGCGCCCTTCCATGGGATAATTCCCGGCCTATCTTCAACACCACTCGGGCATATCACCTTGCCAGTCACCTTCGGCACGCGGGATAACTTCCGCACGGAAAACATCCGCTTCGAGGTCGCTGACTTCGAGACTGTGTACCACGCGATACTCGGACGACCGATGCTCGCCAAGTTCATGGCGATACCGCACTATACATACATGGTGCTCAAGATGCCAGGGCCAGCAGGAGTCCTCTCCCTCCACAGCGATGTCAAGCAAGCCTTCACCTGCGACAAGGAGAGTTGCGAATTGGCTCAATCACAAGAGGCGGCAGTCGGGCGCAACAGCATGGGGCAAGCCGTCACAACAGAAGTCGAGGAAGGCCCAGTTCCGGCCAAAAAAGCAGTGAAGTCGGGAATTTTAGCGGACTCGGACACAAAGAAGATCCCCCTGGACCCTTTCGACCCCTCCAAGACTGCTCTAGTCGGGACCGGACTCGACCCCAAATAGGAAGACGCGCTCGTCACCTTCCTCCAAGCCAACAAAGACATCTTCGCGTGGAAACCGTCCGACATGCCGGGCGTACCAACGGAGGTGATCGAGCACGCCCTCAACGTGAAGACAGACGCCAAGCCAGTCAAGCAACGGCTGTGGCGCTTCGCTCAAGACCATAAAGATGCTATTCAGGAGGAGATAACTAAGCTCCTCGTAGCCGGGTTCATCAAATAGGTCTATCACCCGGATTGGCTGGCAAACCCAGTTTTGGTCCGGAAGTAAAATGGTAAATGGCACATGTGAATCGACTATACCGATCTCAACAAGGCGCGCCCCAAGGACCCATTTGGTTTACCGAGAATAGACCAGGTGGTAGATTCAATTACGGGGTGCGAACTTCTCAGCTTTCTCGACTGTTACTCGAGATACCACCAAATCAACCTGAAGGAGGAAGACTGCTTAAAGATGTCTTTTATCACACCGTTTGGAGCGTACTGCTACATCACTATGCCGTTCGGTTTGAAAAACGCTGGAGCAACGTATCAACGGGCAATTCAGCGGTGTCTACGCACCCAGATCAAGCGTAACGTGGAGGCCTACGTCGACGACGTGGTGATCAAGAGCAAGTCCAAAGAAGACCTCATCGCTGACCTGGAAGAAACCTTCCAAAACCTTCGAAGATTCAAGATGAAGTTAAACCCGGAAAAGTGCGTCTTCAATGTGCCATCCGGCAAGCTACTCGGCTTCATCATCTCGCATCGCGGCATCGAGGCCAACCCGGAGAAAGTCAACGCAATTATGCACATGGCTCCCCCGACTAACCAGAAGGACGTCCAGAAGCTGACAGGCTGCATGGCGGCACTCAGCCGGTTTATTTTTTGACTGGGCGAACGGGGCATGCCCTTTTTCAAGCTATTGAAGAAAGCGGACAATTTCCACTGGACTCCTCAAGCCCAGCAAGCCTTCGAAGACTTCAAGCAATTCCTCACATCACCTCCCGTGTTGGCGTCACCCATGCCCCAAGAACCGCTATTGCTATACCTGGTGGCAACTACTCAGGTAGTCAACACGGTGTTGGTGGTTGAGCGATCCGAACAGGGTCACATCCAAAGAGTTCAAAGGCCAGTCTATTTTGTCAGCGAAGTCCTTACCGACTCAAAGACGAGATATCCGCAGGTCCAGAAGCTGCTCTATGGCCTACTCATCACTATCCGAAAGTTGGAGCACTATTTCCAAGCACATCAAGTCATGGTGGTCACATCGTTTCCACTCGGGGACGTCCTGCATATCCGCGAGGCCACCGGCCAAATCGCTAAATGGGCGCTCGAGTTGATGGCGTTCGACATCACCTTTTAGCCACGGACAGCAATCAAATCACAAGCTCTAGCCAACTTCGTGGCCGAGTGGACAGAAGTTCAAATACCTACATCAACAGCAAAGCTAGAGCACTAGATAATGTACTTCGACGGTTCTTTACGGATCGGCAGCGCCGGGGCTGGCGTCGTACTGACGTCACCCACCAGTGAAAAACTCAAGTATGTTCTACAAATCCACTTCCCGGCTTCCCACAACGTCGCCGAGTATGAGGCACTTATCCATGGGCTCCGCATTGCTATATCACTCGGCATACGTCGACTGGTTGTGCGCAGGGATTCTCAACTCGTGGTGAACCAAGTCATGAAGGACTGGACATGTCTTGACGATACCATGGCGACATACTGTTAGGAGGTCCGCAAGCTGGAAAACAAGTTCGACGGGTTGGAGATAACACACGTCCTACGACAATACAATGATGCTGCTGATGAGTTGGCAAATATGGGATCCAAGCGAGGAGCGGTCCCGACAGGGATCTTTGTTGAGCAACTTATGGAGCCATCAGTCAAGAAGAAACCAGTGCCAGAGCAGTCAAGAGGCGAACCTACCCCGGCTACAAACGAGGTGCTGCACATATGTCAAGATTGGCAGACTCCTGTTCTCAAATTCCTCCTGGACGATGAACTCCTAGAAGATCGCAGTGAAGCTGAACGAATCAAACATCAAAGCAAGAATTTCTTAGTCGTCGGAGAAGACCTGTACCGAAGAAGTGCATCCGGGGTCCTCATGCGCTGCGTCACCACCGAGGAGGGCAAGCAAATTCTGCATTCAATCCACTCAGGCATATGTGGCAACCACGCCGCATCCAGGACGTTAGTCGGAAAGGCTTACCGGCAGGGATTTTTCTGGCCAACAGCAGTAACAGATACCAAAGATATTGTTCGCACATGAGAGGGTTGCCAGTTCTATGCAAGACAAACCAATCTCCCAGCCCAAGAACTTCAAACAATCCCAATCTCTTGGCCCTTTGCAGTATGGGGGCTTGACATGGTCGGGCCTTTCAAGAAAGCGCCAGGAGGGTTCACACACTTGTTCGTCACAATGGATAAATTCACCAAGTGGATTGAGGCCAAACCTGTTGCAACCATAAAAGCGGCACGGGCAAAGGACTTCATCATGAGTATATTATACCGATTCGGGGTCCCTAACCGCATCATCACCGACAACGGTACTCAGTTCATGGGCAGCGTATTTCAAGATTTCTGTGACGACTTCGGCATCAAGATCTGCTATGCGTCTGTGGCACACCCGCGGAGCAACGGGCAGGTTGAACGAGCCAATGGTATGGTCTTACAAGGTATCAAGGCCAGGATATTCGACCGACTACAACCATACGCGGGCCGGTGGGTACAAGAACTCCCATCTATTCTCTGGTCTCTCAGAACCACGGTTAGTCAGGCTACAGGGCAATCCCCTTTCTTTCTGGTCTATGGTGCTAAGGCTGTGCTACCAACCGACTTAGAGTTCGGCTCTCCGCGAGTTCGGGCTTACTTAGAAGACATCTCAAACAACACCCGATTGGTCGAACTAGATCAGTTGGAAGAAGCGAGGGATATCGCAACAATCCAGTCGGCAAGGTATCTTCAAGGCCTGCGTCATTATCACAATCACAATGTCCGTGGCCGCGCCTTTTTGGTTGGAGATCTCGTCTTGAGAAAAATACAAACCACCAAAGACAGGCATAAACTATCCCCAATCTGGGAAGGGCCATTCATTATAGCGGAGGTTACTCGGCCAGGCGCCTACCGACTGAAAACCGAAGACGGTGCCCTCATCAGCAACTCATGGAATATAGAATAGCTACGTCCTTTCTATACCTGAGTTTTATACTTTCCCATGTGTACAGTTTTTCTTTGACTCACTACGCCGCTTGTTCCAACCGAGTAGTGAGTCGGGGGCTGCATGTATTATATGTGCTTTGTCAATAATATGCAAGCCTATTTTATTTAAGTTATGAAGTTTTACTACAACTTTTCCGTGTCTGCCCGAGTACAGCCTTCTGCGGTGAACATTTTTTAAGTTCCTATAGATTAACTCGGTGTAGGCCACATGGTCGAATAAAGCTAATGACAAATGAGTAATAGTCTCGGCCCTGGCTCTCTTGGCCTCCTTCAGCTATTCTTCTCCCTCTATTCGGGTCTTCAACTCGACTTCGAGGGCTGCACGACAGATTAGTCAAGAACTCAACGTTGCAGTCAAGACACAGCTGGGCAATCGAGAGCAACACAGCTGGAGAAATATACTAAGGATTTGGTCAAGAAGAAGTATTCTGGAGGCTTACCTCTCATCTTCTTGGCTTGGTCCCAATTCTCACTCCTGAGCTCGGTGACGGCCTCCCTCAGCCAAGATTCCCTCTCCTGGCTGCGCCCTTCTACTTCGGCTATTAAGGCCCAGAGCTGTTCCAACTCTTGGAGCTGGGGGGCAACTCGGGTCAGCACCTCGTGCATCTTCTCCGAGCGATCAACAAGCTTCTACTCGGGGAGTAACAAGACAAAGCAGAGTCAAGCGTCAAGAAATACTACCAAGATTCCAATACAATAGAAATCATACCCGAATCCCCTGGGACGCGGCGAGTGTGGCACGAAGCAAGTCTTCTCGCTCCTTTTTCGCTACTGCCTCATCGTGCTTGTAGCTCCGCGCAATTCCGTCGGGTGTCATCCAGCGGAACGTCCTCGGGATTGCGTGGAGGGGCCTCGATCCTAGGGAGGTTGGGTCTATCCAAAGGAAGGGACAACGCCAACGACGACGACGATGGTGACGAGGATGGCGACGGGGTCCTGGCCCCCAACTCGGCGACCTCCGGGGCGTCGGGGGTTGGCTCAGGAGCTGCAGTGACGGCTTCGACAACAGGCGCCGGCTCAGGGGCTGGAACACCGGCTTCAGCAATCGCCCCTTGGTCGGCCGAGGTTGGCGGCCCTGCAGTCGGGGCGGTCTCAGTTTCTGCAACTGGGGCCGCCGCCGGCTCAGCAGGCGTGCTCGCTGGCACTGGATCGGCTAGGGCAAGCTCGGCGGCAGGGGCAGTCAGCGTGACTTCCTTAAGATTAATGTCGACCCGCTTCCTGCGTAGCGAGTCGGATATCAAGACGCTACAATGCTGAACATGATTTTCAGAAGACCCAGAATGGTCTACCTCTTGGAGAACTTGAGCTTTTTTCTGGGAGATCCGGAGGACGGCACTAGAGGGCCGCTGGCTGTCAGGCCTGACGGCGCGGTAGTCGGCGGCAGCACTTCCATCCTAGTCGGCCCCGCTTGTGGAGTGGCCGGCTGGGGTGACTGTGAACTCGAAGGCACCATCCTTAGCCTCGATGTTGCTGGGCCTGGCAGCGCTGAGCTTGACTTCTTACTCAGCGGTGTTCTTTTTGGGCTCGATGTTGCTAAGCCTGACTGCGCTCATCCCGATCGGGGGCTTGAAGGCCTAGCGGCTGCGCTGGTGGTGTCTCTGATCTTGAGGCTCCGAGCTGCAGCACTCGGCCTCATGACCTCCTTCTTGCCCTAGTCTACAATGGGTTTCTTCCCTGCTCTCTTGGAGTTGGGCTGGGCAGCAGAAGGACTTCTCGGCCTCTTCTTCGCCTTTGTGGCCGACAATGGACGGGAGTCATCATCAAACTCCTTGCACCACTACAAACGATTCAATAATATACATCGCACGATGTTGGACAATTACGGATACATGTCTACAGGCATTCATCACAGAAGAGAAGCAAGGGTTACCTCGGGACGAGGCCGGTTTCGGCTATAAGCCACGATGGAGCGCTCTGCGTCCTCGGTTTTGATCACCCCATTGGAGAAATAAGTGAACAAGGTTTCGGTCACTTTTTGCTGGTCAGCCACCTCTCAGCTTTCTCGGTCAGGGTCATTTTTCCCCTGGTAATCCCAACAGAATTCGCTCCTCAGCTTCAATGGCTAGACACACCGAGTCAAGAAATGCTTGGCAACCTAGGGGCCGGTCAGGCCGGCTTTCTTGAATTTCTCCAACCTTGCCAGCAACTGATGCACTTGGCCCATCTCTTCGAAAGTTGGATCCGACGACCAATTGGGTGAGACCGCCAGTGGCAAGCCGGTGAATGGAGGCAGGGAGGGTTCCAGATCAGAACAGTAGAACCACTCCTTATGCCAACCTTTCAAGGAGGATTTCAAAGGAAGATTGATATATATTTTCTTTATCTCACTCCTCAACTGAAGGCCAGCCCCCCCAATCACCTGGACCCTATTCTTGGAGGGTTGGGGCTTGATGTGGAATAAGTGCCTAAAGAAATTGAAATGGGGCTCTACACCCAAGTAGCACTCACAAAGAGTCACGAAGATAGATATTTGCAAAATCGAGTTGGGATTCAGATTCACCAACTCCAATCCGTAGAAGCTAAGAAGACGGCGGAGGAATGCAGAAGAGGAAAGAAACAAACCCCGGTCAAAGAAAGAGGCAAAAACAACAGTTTTGCTGGCTTGGGGATTTGGAACCGACTCACCCTCAGCCGGGCGCCAGCGGATGATGTCGTGACTTTGCAGCTGCAGCGACTTCTCCAACCTTTCCAGCTTCGACCGGCTGTAATCTGAGGTCAGCCACCCTTCGTCTGACGCCCCAACGAAATCTGGAACCTTCGGCATGGCTGGGGGAATAAGAAATTTGGGGGAAATGTGGTCAGGGGCTTGGAATGGACAAAGGAAAGCAGAATCGCTCAAGCTTCAATAGGGAGGAGCAAGCAATGGCGAACCCTAACGGAGCAGTAGGCAAAATTTCGGCATGGAGCTGGGAAGACAAAACGATTGGTCGCTTGGGGAAGATAGAGGAATCTTTTCTCTCTCCCCCATCCTTTATAGAGCCTATGCCGACTCATGGGCTTGGGCCTACACAATCGGTACTGAGCCACCAAGATATGAGTTTCTATAGTAGCACGCTCAATATGGGCCGCTCGCTGGCTGCGTTAAAATCGCGGTATAGGTGCTACCAACAGGAACCGATGAGGTAAACAGATATGCTTCATGAAGGCCTAATTGCTAAACACATGTGTTTGGGTATCTATTTTATCCACCAGGTATTGAGGATATAACCTTAGAAGGATCACAAGCTGGTCTTCATGAACATTGGGGATGCAGGTATCTCTCAAGTACACCTGACCGTGCAATGGATCTATTTTCATAAAGTAGTACTCGGCCTACATGCTTGGCCAACAGTTGCCATGAGCGACATTATTCCAACCGACATGACGCTGAAGAGTCTAACTTTCGAGTAGTGCACTACTCGGGAGAGACTATAAATATCTTTTCCAGCTGACATGATGCTGAGGAGTCTAACTTCCGAGTGGGATGCCACTCGGGAAAGACTATAAACCCCCTTTTCCGGCTGACATGAAGCTGAAGAGTCCCATATACTAGTGGCATGCTACTCAGCAAGACTATAAATCACATTCTGGTTGACATGATACCAAAGAGTCTCATATACTAGTAGTATACTAGTCGAAAAAGACTATAAGTTTAAAGATCTCTGACTTTATGTTTAATTGTCTTCTCAATTAAGTACAAAGTTGGGGCTACACCTAATAGGTGCGCCTATTCGGTGCACACTATTCATACATCTATATGAAGCCCTTCATAGCCTCGTTGCTAGCTAACATGAAGCAGGACTTGGAAAGAAGACATACTCGGACAAAGAGTACTCGGGAAGCAATGCACTCGGGCAATCTTTACTGTGGAGGATGAGCACTCGGCATTAGCTGTGACTCAACTATGAAGGTCTCAGGGGCTACTGTGGAGGCCATGGGCTCCGGGTACCTCATCACAAGTATATGGGCCACTCGGACAGAGGATGGGCCGAGACTTGTAATTAGAGATATAGTAGCACCCGGCAGACTTTGCCTTGTACAAAAAAGAATATACAGTCCTGGTCGGGTAAGATGTATCTCTAAGAAGAAAATCCCTTGGCCGTATCCGGCTGGGATTCCTACCTTGTACCCCTATCCCCCGGTATATAAGGGGAGGCAGGGCGCCCCATGAGGGCAGATCATCAAGAGTTCATCAGAACCACCACCATAATCCTCAAAGGAATACATCCCAATTGGACGTAGGGTATTACCTCGCATCGAAGGCCTGAACCAGTATAAAATCTCTCCGTGTTCCTTTGCAATCCACCAAGTTTCTCCTTGCTGAGTAGCCCTATAATCATATTGTTGGTGCAAAACATCGACAATGCGTCTTCCTCCTGTTGTTCGCGTAGTCAGCGAGCCTCCTCCTCTTGCTGATCGCGTAATCCGCGTGCATCTTATGTGTGAGTTGAGCCCTTGGACGTCATGAAGACTTCGCGTGGTAGAGAAAAGTTTGCTGAGCTGCTATTCGACTGTGAGTCAGAGTCAGAGTAGTTTAAGGGGTGATTACAACTCCAACCTCCCTAGATCCGATCTCGAGAGGCTCTGGGCCGTATCCGAGTTGAACTTTGGGGGATTGGATCTGCCGCATCGAAGTGAGATTGAAGTTATTCGCGGCATTGCTAAGTCCAAATGGGAGATTAACGATCTCCTCCTTCCTTAGCCCAATCTCGGCTGGCTCAAGGCAGAGTCTGAGTCGAACACCAAAAGAAAGAGTTGTCCCGAGACTCGCACATCTTAGGGATTGCCGTAGCATGTCATCGAAGATTGTTGCAGCGTTGAGTAAGCCGACTGGCGTGAAGCCGGCTTGGTTCCTGACTGATCGGGTCGAATCCGAGTCGGTCAAGATGACATCGCCGAACTTGTCAGCAACAAAGTTGAGGCTCCTGAAACTAATTGTCTGCCCAGGGAAGAACTTGACACCGTCGACTCCGATGGTTGGATCCATCAGGCTTGATAAAGATGATCTCGCCGAGGCCCCTACCTGGCGCGCCAACTGTCGATGTTTTGTATCGACAATGATTATATGGGGCTACTTGTGAGACCTAAACTTGATAGATTGCAAAGGAACAAGAGACAATTTATCCTAGTTCATGCCCTCAAGGTGAGGTAATACTCTACTTCCAGCTGTTGTGTATTGTCTTTGAGGTTTCTCTAGTGAGATTGTATGTTTTTTTTCCCGAGGGGCCCCCTACCCCTCCTTATATACTGGAGAGGAGAGGTTACATGATAAGAATCCCAGTCAGACTCCGACCAAGGGATCTCCTTCTAGGAATACAACGTACTCGACTAGGACTATATCCCTTTTCTTATCATACAAGGTAATATGTACCGAGTCTTGTTGTATCCCCAAGACTAAGTACCACCCATGTACTCAACAAGCCACACACGGAATGCAATGTAATGCAACGGTATTCAAAAGAAGCATAATAGGGCTATTTTGCATAAACGGTATTTAAAACATTTGCATTTAAAAGCAGTATGAAAACAGTATACTTTATCAATATTAAAGTAATCACTGAATAACACACTGATGCAATTTAGGCCAAACCCTCAATACAGTTGCCAAAACCTCACCATACCCAGAGATATCCAATTGACCACACTCCATACCTGGAGTCACCATGTTTCCATCAATTATCAAATTATTACCATTAATGAGCAGTGTGAGACTAATCATGAGAAACATTGATAGGCTCACCCATAACCGCGGGTATCTCTATTAGAATAGTTTTACTCTGATAAGAGGTGTACAAATTTACCCACAAGACACGATTCTGCACATGTTCCCATGCCTCGAAATACCACCATGGTACTGTACAGTGGGAAACCGTGACATGACCTGAAGCATAACACAACCTAACATGGTTCACCCACAGAGATCCCAACCCTCCCATACCAGGATCAGGCTCACTCAGTGCCCTCATGGACTTATCATCATCACTTCACAGTCTGGTGTTCCAAATCGGATCATACTATACAACAAGTCAAGCTATTGCCCATTCTGGCTTGTGATTACTACGTACGGTAAATGCTTCACAATAGTAGCTTACGAACCGGTCCTTAATTGTTTGCTGCTTATTTATTTTATTAGTTTATAGCCGATTTTTGAGCATCCCTTCAATGATCGGCTAGTTTAATATTTATTTATTATTATGCCACTGCTTATGCCATCATCGGCTTCCAGTCGATGTATAAGTGCTACAGTTCAAATCGGCCATCGGCCGATGAGACGAGTCTAGATCGGCTTCCAGCCGATTGGCTCATGAATTTAATATTCTCTCCTTGTCAATTGCAGGGTCAAATTGACTGGCACGCCTATGAACCTCAAGATTTTAGGACCTGCACTGGAGTGAAGCAAATCTCCCAAGCCTTCGCGTGTCTCCAAGGCGCCGAACAGCCCCGGCGGTTTTTGGCGTCAACACGTTTTTGGCACGCCTGGTGGGACACAAAATTTCAACAATCAAGATTGCAACATGGCCGGAAAGGAAGTCAAAATAGACAACGTAATTCCGGTTAGCATGGAGGATTTAACTGAAGAACAAAAACAGCAAGTCGAGCAAAATATGGCAAATTTTCAGAAGCTGTGCTTAGAATCCTTCAGCATGACAAGGCAAGGGCCGATTCAGAAGACGCAGTTTCCAAAACCAGTTTTGTTTGGTGAATCGAGCTGCACACCACCCGAAAGTCCACCGGTAAAACCTTTGCAAGATATGGTAAACGAAGTAGTGCATCATGCACTCATCAATCAATCCGGGATCCTGGTGAACACACTTCATAATCTCATAAAGAAGATGGTGGATGGATCGATTATTCAAGAGCCTACTCGAGGTCCTGTCTATCTCCCGCCAAAGACAGAGCCAAATCAGGTTGTTTATGGGATAAACAGAGACGTACCGGAATACATTCGGCGATTTCGGGACATCAGAAACCGATGTTACAGTCTGAACCTGAGCAATGGGCATTTAGCCGATCTGGCTTTCCAGGGTCTCTTGGCGCCGATTAAGGAGAGATTTTCATCACAAGAGTTCGAGTCCATGGCGCACCTGGTACAGAAGGTATCGGTTCATGACAGCCGATTTCAAGAGGCGAAAAAAGATAAATATCAGAGAAAGATTGCTCAAATACAGGTTTATTCATCGGGCTCAGACGATGAGGGATACGATGCTGAAATCGGGTTGGCGGAGTGGGCCAGGAACAAGAAATCAGTATCATGCCCATGGGTCAAGGATATCGGCAAGGAGGAGCGGTATGATTCTGATATTAATAAAGCCGATAAAATCTTTGACTTGCTGCTACAAGAGAAACAGATACAACTTCCGCCAAACCACGAAATTCCATCAGCCGAAGAACTAAAGAAGAAAAGATATTGCAAGTGGCACAATACTATATCGCATCATACCAACGAGTGCAAAGTTTTTCGGCAACAGATTCAATCGGCTGTTGAGCAAGGAAGAATCAAATTCGAAGACAAAAAGTCGATGAAAATCGACGGACACCCGTTCCCTGTAAACATGGTTTATGCGGGATCATCGTCGAGGAATCAAGCCGATGAAGGAAGGCGGGCGGATCATAGAAAATCAAGGATTACTTCATCGGGTATGATAAAGAAATATTCAAAATACGAAGAGCAGTGGATTCAGCCGGACAGGGAAAGATTTAATCCACATTGGGATTGTCCGTTCTTCCGATTCTGCTGGGATCAAGGGATGAGATTGCCATCAATTGAAGATTGCCCTGAGTGCGATAATCTAAGGTTTCAGCAGGATCGTCATGAAAGTTCGTCGCACAATCGGCCATCTAGGAGACGAGCATCGGTACATAGCCGATTAGGGCCGGTTCACGAAGAATTCTTTGAAGAAAATGAAGAAGAGGTGCATGAAAAACAAGTCCAGAACCCTCAATGGTGTCCTAGTGGAATATTCACAAAGAATCAGAAGAGAAGGGCACAACGGCTACGACACCGAGAGCAACAGGAAGAACAGAGGCAAGATCAAGAGGAAGCCGATCATCGTCACAAGAGAACCAAACAAGTATGGCGAGTGAAGAGGAAGGACGATGAAGATCCATCGGCTCCAATAAATATGGTTTTCTTTTTGCCTCGGGAGTATAAAGCACTTTCATCAGATGAAGAAGGCAATGAGGAAGTTTTCGCTCAGCTGACGTTGCAACCCGATTAGGCCGTATTTGATAAACCTGAAGAGTCAGAGCATCGGCATTTAAAGCCATTGTATATCAAAGGTTATGTGAATGGGAAGCCGATTACAAAGATGCTGGTTGATGGGGGAGCAGCAGTTAATCTCATGCCTCATGCTACGTTTCGGAAATTGGGGAAAACTGCCGAAGATTTAATCAAGACAAATATGGTGCTAAAAGACTTCGGTGGGAATTCATCAGAGGCGAAAGGCGTGTTAAACGTGGAATTGACATTGGGAAATAAGACGTTACCTACCACGTTTTTCGTCATCGACGGAAAGGGGTCATATAGTTTGCTTCTTGGCAGGGATTGGATCCACGCGAACTGTTGCGTGCCCTCGACGATGCATCAATGTTTGATACAGTGGCAAGGAGATCAAGTCGAGGTAGTCCTGAACTAGGAGGAGATCGACATAGGACTAGGAGATAAGCCAAGGCCGACGTACATAAGCAAAAAGTTATGTCCTGAACTTCGAGAAGAATTGATAACACTATTAAGGGGGTATCGGGATTGTTTTGCCTGGGAGTATCATGAGATGCCAGGATTAAGCCGATCAATTGTCGAACATCGGCTGCCCATTAAACCAGGATATCGGCCGTTCAAACAGGCTCCAAGGAGATTCAAGGCAGAATTATATGAGCCGATCAAAGTAGAAATCACAAGGTTGTATGATGCCAAATTTATAAGGCCGTGCCGATATGCTGAGTGGGTTTTTAATATCGTCCCGTGGAAAAGAAGAATGGAAAATTGAGGATATGTATCGATTTCCAGGATTTAAATAAAGCTACCCCCAAGGATGAGTACCCGATGCCGATAGCAGATTTGTTGGTAGATGCAGCATCAGGACACAAGATTATTAGCTTCATGGACAGCAATACAGGATACAATCAGATTTTTATGGCTGAAGAAGATATACACAAGACTGCGTTTCGATGTCCTGGGGCTATCGGCTTATATGAGTGGGTAGTAATGACGTTTGGGTTGAAAAGTGCTGGTGCGACCTATCAGAGGGCGATGAATTATATATTTCATGATCTCATCGGCTTGTTGGTAGAAATTTACATTGATGATGTGGTGGTTAAGTCTAAAAGTGAGGAAAGCCATATAGCCGATTTGCGAAAAGTGCTGGAGAGGGCCAAGAAATACGGACTGAGGATGAATCCCAATAAATGCGCTTTTGGTGTATCGGCTGGGCAGTTTTTGGGTTTTATGGTTCATGAGCGAGGGATTGAAGTTAGTCAACGGAGCATCAGGGCCATTAAGACTACGGAGCCACCAAGCAACAAGACAGAGTTACAGTCATTGATCGACAAGATTAATTTTGTAAGGAGGTTTATATCAAATTTATCAGGGAGGATTGAATCATTTACTCCGTTGTTGAAGTTGAAAGCCGATCAAGAGTTCGTGTGGGGAGCGGATCAGCAGAAGGCATTCGATGGGATTAAGAATTATTTGAGTTCCCCACCTGTTCTAATTCCGCCGCAGAAAGGGGTGCCGTTCAGGTTGTACTTATCAGCCGATGAGAGATCCATCGGGTCTGTTTTAATTCAAGAATTTGAAGGCAAGGAGCAAGTCGTGTTCTATCTGAGCAGAAGGCTTTTGGATGCTAAAACAAGATATCCTGTAGTGGAGAAGTTATGCCTTTGTCTGTATTTCTCATGCACGAAGTTGAGGCATTATATCCTATCGGCTGAATGCACGGTGGTTTGCAAGGCCGATGTGGTGAAATACATGTTGTTGACTCCTGTTTTAAAAGGGCGAGTTGGTAAATGGGTTTTTGCCTTGACAGAGTTCAACTTGAAGTATGAATCGGCTAAAGCGATCAAAGGACAGGCGGTGGCCGATTTCATTGTACAACACAGAGGGGCTCACGAAGATTATGTGGAGCTGATCCCATGGACTTTGTTTTTTGATGGATTGGGTTGCAAGCATGGATCTAGTATCGGCTTGGTCATTATATCGCCTCGGGGGGCAAGTTTTGAGTTTTCTTTTACAATTAAACCTTATCGGACTAATAATCAAGAAGAATACGAGGTGGTATTCAAAGGACTTCAACTTTTAAAGGAGATCGGAGCCGATATCATAGAGATTGTTGGTGATTCTTTGTTGGTGATCAAGCAATTATCTGGAGAATATGAGTGCAGGGATGACGTTTTGAGATCATATTATGAGGAATGTACAGATTTGTTAAAGGATTTCAAGATGGTGTCAATAGATCATATTCCTAGGGAGCAGAATTTAGAAGCCAATGATCTTGCACAGATTGCTTCTGGTTATCGGCTGAATAGGCAGGTTGAGATTGAAATAGCCGATAATGACATTCAAGATAAGGCCGATGACTGGAGACAGGAAATAATTGGTTATCTACAAAATCCGTCGCAATTGGTTTCCAGGAAAATTCGGTATAAAGCTACTAAGTATGTGTTGCTTGATGGGGATTTATATTATCGGACTTTTGAGGGAGTTCTGCTGAGATGCCTGAATTTGGAAGAAGCCAAAGTGGTTATGTGCGAGGTACATGAAGGCGTTTGTGGGACTCATCAATCGGCTCATAAGATGAAGTGGTTGTTGAGAAGATTGCTTCAGGTACTATAGAGGATGTCAAGATTGCCAGAAGTTTGGAAATATACAACGAGCACTAGCATCAGCTATGAATCCTATCATCAAACCATGGCCGTTCAGAGGATGGGGAATCGACATGATCGGCCAGGTTTTTCCTCCATCAAGTAAAGGACATAAGTTCATATTGGCAGCGACAGATTATTTTACAAAGTGGGTAGAAGCGATTCCTCTGAAGAAAGTTACGTCCAAAGAGGCGATCGAGTTTGTAAAGGAGCATATAATTTATCGGCTTGGGATTCCTCAGACGATAACTACTGATCAGGGATCTATTTTCGTGTCTGATGAGTTTCAACAGTTTGCTGCCAGTATGGGAATCAAGTTATTAAATTCGTCGCCTTATTATGCTCAGGCTAATGGATAGGCAGAAGCTTCGAATAAGAGTCTAATCAAGTTGATCAAGCAGAAGATTAATGAGCAGCCGCGACGATGGCATACTACTTTAGCCGATTCATTGTGGGCCTATCGGGGCATGTCATGGATCTACCCGGGTGCCACCGTACCAACTGGTATATGGACATGAAGCAGTTTTGCCTTGGGAAACTAACATCGGCTCTAGGAGGATTTCTTTGCAAGATCAATTGACAACCGATGATTATTATAACTTAATGACAGATGAACTTGAAGACTTGGCTTAGAATCGGTTAAGGGCACTAGAGAGGATCAAGGAAAACAAAGCTAGGGCACCTAGGCATTATAACAGAAAAGTGGTGAATAAATCGTTTGCGGAGGGAGATCTTGTGTGGAAATTGATTTTGCCGATCGGGTCTAGAGATAATAAGTTTGGAAAGTGGTCACCTAATTGGGAAGGGCCCTATCGGATTAATCGTTGTGTGCCTGGTAATGCCTATATACTAGAAGATCTTGAGGGGACAGAGTTTGCTAAAGCACTTAATGGGAAGTACCTCAAGAGATATTATCCGAGTGTTTGGATCAATTCTTAAATCGGTTAAGTGCAGCCAATTTCTAAAGCGCTTCAGAAAGCCGATGTTTTTGCATCGCCTAAAGACAGCCGATATCAATTGATATCGCCTTTAGATCAAACAGACAAAAAATACTAACGGATAATTGAAACAAGCAACAGTGCCGATTGGATTATGTTACAGCAAAAAATGATCGGCGTGTTCCGGAGCAACATCAATAGTATCAAGGTTTTACAAAAAGTTCCGAATTGTTTCGATCGCGCGCAGGCGGATCTGGTCGATCTCATTGATCGCACAAATGTCGTCTTCATCGGAGCCCAGGATAATCTTCAAATTTTTGCGCCGATGAACGACTTGACGCACCGTTGCTGCGACCTTGGCCTCTTGGTCTTGTATAGCTTGTGGTAGGCCGATGAGCTGGAATTCTGTTGTTTCGAGATCCTTACGAACTTGTTCAAGTTCTACCAGTAGATCGGCCTCCTTTTTCTTCAGTTGGTCCAACTTGGATTGGAGCTCTTGAGAGGCAGTTACCATGTCATCAAGCTTTTTCTTTTCTGTTTGGGCTGCCAGCCGATCGGCTTGGATATCTTAGGTTATCTTCTGTTGGTCAGCACGATCGGCTATGCGCTATCTAAGCTTCATGAGTTTGAATCTGTGAGATTCCAGGTATGCCGTGGGAGTCAATGCGTCGATAAGTTCTTCGGGCAAATGGTGTTCAATATCCGCAAGTCTTGCCCGGATCGGCCCGCAGTCTTCCACTAGCGCGTCGATCGGATTTTCCAGCCGACTGATGATGCTCGTTAAGTATTCGCGCACATCGGCTAGGAGGGATGGTTGGGTTGCTGCGCTGGTGGCTGTTGTGTCTTCTGCCTCTAAGTACTTGCCGATGTCAAAGGAGAACAAATCGGCTAAGGACTACAAAATTGACATCGGTAAAAGAATCAGTGAAGGGTTGAAAATGAAATATGGATATAGAGAGATTACCTGAGGTAAGGCATCGGCAGCTTGGGTGGCATTGGCTTCAGGCGGATGAATAAGTTGTTCTTCAGAACGGCCGATGTCAGGCAATGGAGTAGGAGCAGGCTCATCAACGGCTTGAGGACTAGGTGCTGAGATTGGAGCGGCTGGAGAAGTCATCGGCTCGATGCTTGGAGGGATGTCAGTAGAAGGTTGAGGTTCAGGAGCTGATGACTCAAGCTGAAAATGAAATTGATAAGATGGACGGAAAACAGGTAATGATATCAAGACTTAGCGCATACCCGAGGAGATGAGGGAGCCCATGTTGTTTGGGGAGTAGGTGGCGTCGTGACCGTGACATCGGCGTTGTTTTTCTGCTTTTTGAGAGAAGGGCGATGCGCCAGCTTTTTACGCTTCTGTCCTGCCGACCGAGGCGCTTGGAGGAGAGCCAATGGAGAAGGAGCATCGCGCCCTAAGTTCGGAGTGGCCGATGGGGGTTGATACATAATCGGCCGACCGCTAGTGCTCATCGTAGGGGGATCGACGTGGACAGCCTGCAAAATTAAGAGTGAGGGATGATCGGAGATAGTGACTAAGGTTTGTGGGTGTTACCTCGTCATCGGATTAGATGTAGTCGGCGTTGAGGTGAGAACAGTAGTGGATAACAGCCAAGTTGAATAAATGTCTCCTCCACTCTGACCACCATCGGGCAAAAAGCTTTGTGTTAGCAGTGCATACATTCACCTCGGTGGCGGCGCCCAAGGAAAGAGAGTCTGTTAAGGTCTGCATCCGATCATATTCTAGGGCATTGTTGACATTGCCCCGGGCTTGAAGTTTATCGACGAAGAATAGGCCGATCGGAAGTTGACCTAGACCCAGCTGGCGGGAGCCGACCGATGGATGGTAGAACTCATATGATGGTTGCGATCGGCCCAAAGAGAAGCCAGTCGGCAGTAGACAGGGGGTGACAGTCGATAAAAATATGGCCTTCGATTCATCGTCTTCTAGAGCATTGAGTGGATTGAAGTTGGAAGGCATTTCGAAGGACGATGCATCGTTGTATGCAAACCAAAGTGTGGCCTCCCTGGTGAAGCCGTAATAAAACACCTTGAACCATTGACTAAGTCCAGTGGGTGTTATCTTGCCGCCAGGAAGAGCCGATGCAGCTTCGCCCATAGAGATGCATCGGCGGTAAGTAAGTTCCTCGTCTTCTGTGTGATCGGCTGGAAAAGACTGGTCAGGAAAAGAAGTCTCTTGAAAGGCCTTGGAGGTGTGGACGTTGAGCCATAACTACACAAACCACCAAGGACCCCCAATGTGGCCGATGGGCTGGCCGGCCGATAGCTTGATCGCTACTTGATGCAACAGCTGATAAGTGGCGCCAAGGAGGTACTTCCCCAAGGGGATTTGTTTCCGATTGGCCAAACACTCTGCCAGACATTGCATGTTGGTCGTTGCGCCGAGGGTTGCGCCACCAAAAACAAATTGTTCCAGCCACAAGTTCAGAAAAGCGACATGTTCCCGATCATCAACTGGTCCAGTTCCCTTATTATGGATGGATATATACCTGGACCAGCCGCCAATGTTCTTCGCTTGGAGCCGATGAGCAGGCTTGAATCGGAGCCTGAAGGGGTCGATGTAACTCGTCGTGTTGAGGCAGGTGAGCATAGTTACATCCATCAAGGTGGGGGTCATCGGCCCATGACCGAACATGAAGGCGTTGAGAGCATCTGACCAGAAGTATGAAGCCGATGCAAGTAGTGGCTCGTTCTTTTCCATATCTGTCGGCGAAACGGGAATGGGGGTCCCACATTCTCCGGGGACGTGTGGACCTTCGGCCACATCAGCTCCTCCGGGGCCCATATTCTGCACAAGTGACGGCCGGCTACTACTGGTTACCCCTCTAAGCGCCTGGGGCCTGGACGCTGCCCGGGCCCGGGAGCACGGTCCCCGGGTGTCTCCCCCGGGCCCGGGACCCGTAGTCTCGGTGCCCCGTGCGCGCAGAGGGCTCGTGGAGCCCTCTGTCCCGGGCACGAGGCCGGCTCGAGCAGGTCAGCTGCCAACCAACCGCATTAATGGCGATGCGACGGGGCATGTCACCCCTGACGCTCGCTCTGCTCCCTGTGCAGTCAGAGGACTTTTGACCAAGTGAGCTTCATTTTCCAACGCTCTGGCAGCCACAGTGCGCTCCGTCACATCCTCACGACTTTAGCCGCCTGCAGCAGCCGCGCCACGGGACGACCTACCCGCCGTGCTGCACCAACTCCGGCGTGGGCTCCGCAGGCGGACGTATGCGACATGACATATCATACCTAGCTTCCTCCGTATGCTGGGCACTGTGGACTCCCCTTGACCTATAAAAGGAGGATCCATGCCAACCGGGAGGGGGACTTCGAGTTGGAGACCGGTTTCTGCATTAAAGCCTAGCTCCTTTATTTCCAAGTCAGGGCGAGGGCCCGAACACCCCTGAGCAAGACCTTGTAAGAACAAACCACATCCATCTCTCCCAGAGCAGAAAAACACAGGAGTAGGGTATTACGCTTCCGAGTGGCCCGAACCTGTCTACTTCCTCCTGTCACGCTTGTGTGCCATCTCCTATGTGAACCATACATCGTCCATCGGACGCCGCATTCGTCATGCGAATAGCTCCCCTGGCCGAACCTCAAAGGGGGGTCCCCAGACTTCCCGCCGTTGGAGTTTCATCCTCCGACAATAACGGCCAAAGAAAGGTTGATGCAGTGGCCGATGTTTGATTCCTCCCAGAGGGTTCTCTTCGCAGCCGATACCTTGATATACCAGTCCCTCCACCCAGGAAGCTTGCTCGGCCAGGATCTGAAGCTGTTGGTCCAATCACTAACCAACATGGCGGAGTTCTTAAAGGGAATGCGTTGGGTCTCGGCGCTGATGAAATCTGTGGGATCCTCGCTACCCATTGGGCCGTGGTAGAAGAAATCCGGGTAGTCGGCGGCTGGGATCAGAACTTGGTTCCTAAGGTGCTACAGTGAACAAGAACACGACGAGGAACAGGTAAAGAACATGGCAGATTGGATTCATCTAGGCTGCGGATCGGAAAAAACAGTCGGGCAGAAAGATTACCTCGGGGACTGCAGATGCTGATGCCATTGCGCCGGAGGAAGAAGAGCGGGAATCAGCGGTCGAAGAGGGGAGACACGACGGTTCGTCTGAGTTCGCCGGAGTTCGTCAGGGTCTTGGAAGATGAAGCGGTAGTGCTTTGGTGATGTGAAAGCATAAAAAAAGGGGCTAGGAAGACGAAGCGGTTTATAGAGGTATGATGACCGGGCAGGAATCGAGGCCGTTGGTACTGTTTCAAACAATTATGGCAAGTGGGCTACCTTGGGCCACCTTGGTATGGAAGAAATCTGAAGGCCCAAAACGAAAGAATTTCGAAGTCCTATAGAGAACTCCGAAATTGGGGGGCATGTGTTAACGCCAAAATTTGGTATGGCTCTGTATCAGATTCGGTTAAGAAGAAAATTACTGTTAATTAATGGCTGTTGATCCAGAAGGGGCTGAATCCAGGAAGAAGCCATGAAGACCACAGTATGGCAGTTAATTAGGCAAGGATTAATATTTTATCTTTAGGAAACTTGACGTCGTGTCCGGTCGGGTCCTGTTAGTGTTTCCTTTTATGTTTAGGAAATCTTATACCATGTCCAATAAGGACTCATATCAACTCGGGGTATAAATATGTATGCCCGGGTGCTGTGTAAGATATCTACATCAATTAGATCAATATAATCTCGGCGCATCGCCACCCCTTCGACGGGTTCTTGCTTCTCGAGCTGGGCTGCATCGGTTAAGTTCGACCTCCTGCGAGAGGGTAAGTCTCGTCACCCCGGACACCGCATCGGCTAGGACTTCCTCGGTTAAGTCCGATATTCTAGTCGGTTTACGGTGGACGGCTTACCATGATGTATCTATTTTATCTATGGCTGCATCAGTTTAGTTTGACCTCATAGATCGATTAGGTATATCACATCACACGTGCACAAATCGGATCGGCTTACTGGGTGTAACTTATCGACAGTTTGTGCTGCATCGGTTAGGTCCGACCTACTAAACTGCTTCCGATAAGTTACTCCTGTTAGGTTGATATTTTCTGTGCAAGTGTCTTATCGGAATGTATAGCCGATAAGTTATCATATAGTTCATCACGATCGCATTAGATCTATCGGCTCATCGAGGTTCTGTTATTGTCATCAGTCTGTGCTGCAACGGTTGAGTCCGATCTACTAGACTGGTAATAATAACTCTACTCTTAATAAGTCGATGGATTTTATGCGATGTTTTATCGGAGCGCCTAGCCGATAAGCTATCTTCATATCCAGCCGATTTGTCACAAACACTTAGAAGATCGCTGCTAACCCGGGCACGAACAGCAAGCAAGTACTCGGGCACGAGCACAGGCAAGGACCCGGGCAAAGAACCACTAGCAAATATCCGGGCGCGGAGCACAGGTAAGGACCCGGGCACGAGCACAGGCAAGGGCACGGGCACGGACAGCAGGCGAAGGTCCGGGCGTGAGCACGAGCAAGGGCCCGGGCACGAGTGCGGGCAATATCTTCGTGGCGACTAGTTAGAGATATATTAGGATATGATTGATTTGTATGGACTCTTTCCTTATCTCTAATCCTTCCTTTTCTCTATCGTGTACCTCCTACATATACCGGCCCTCGAGACTCAATACAATTATCTAGATCCACAGTACATCTTTTCCCTATACTATTCAACATGGTATCAGAGCGGGCTATGTTCTAGCGCCACTTCCAATCTTCCGCTGCTGTCGCCCCCAGGAGGAGCGATCTTGCTCCTGGGGCAGCCACCCGTTTTGTTTTGTCATCGCTTCTTCGTTCGTCGCATCATCGTCGTCGTTGTCGAGTCAAGCAGCATGCAGTATCGGACCACTGCCTCCTCTGTCCCGGCCACCGCCTCTTCCGTTCACCTTGATGCTGCCGAATAGGAGCCATGACCTCGCCACTTCATGGCCTTCCTTCGCCTACCTCCGGTCGGAGCTCTATGTCGCCCGACAGTTTGCCAGCCCCGACCCCAATCTACTCCTCTCCACTGCCAATGGGGCCCCACCTCGTCTGCCCGCCATGTTTTGACCGAGCATCTAGGCGCACCTGAATCTCGCCCCTCCAGCCACCGCTCCACCATGCTGGATCTACTCCGGGCCAGTCATCTCCGCCACCAGCTGTAAAACGCCCCCCGCCCTAGCACCACCTACAGTGATACCAGAGAGGAAGCACCGCAGGAGATTGGCGTAAACTAACTTCCACGGAACCGCGATGCCGGTACCAGTCCCAGGAAACCTTGCTGGTACCCGCGGTCAATAGAGAAGTACCACAGCAATTAGATAAATAATTCAATATGTATATATACTATACCTTTATAAGTTGCGACTTCGAGCAAGCCCTAAGCAGCAACCTGCAAACAGAACAATAGCAGCGGAACAACAGTGCAGCGAGAACCCAATCCACAAGCAACGGCTTGGAATTAGGAAAGAAACCCTAATCTTCACTTCAACTTCACTCTTCCTGAATGAGGGGAGAAAAGAAATAGATTGAGTACTTACGTACTCAGCAAGTCACGAAAAACATGAGTTATGCAGGCTATCAAAGAGAGGCTAGGGTTTATTTTGCAAACCATTTCATTTGAAAACATTTTTGAAAACCTAAGTGTGAGTTGTCTCAATATGATTGGAAGGAGGCTCTCGCCTCGATCCTGTTCGCGAATTGCTTTTCAACAACTCAAGCGGACGAAACAAATTTTAATTGTTCTTAGGTATTCTTACGCTGGCTGTCAGATCGCGACAGCGGTTCAGTGGGTATGCCTTCAAGCAGCTTTCCACTGTATCCTCATTTATTACTATATTTTCAGTTTTGTCCACTCCAGGACGTAATCTCATTTTTACTTTTTTACTTTAGTCCTATCCAGGACATCATCTCATCTCATAACTCATCTCAATGGCATCCTCGAGCCATTCTCAACTCAAAACATACACCGCTTCCACTCAGGAAGCCTAAACTATGATGCCATTCGACATCCCGGGTCACACAGTCCCGTTTCAGACCACACAGGTCATCCATCAACCACTAAGGCCAATTCTGGTAATGGTTTCCATACCACAAATCATTTTCGCAAAGCACTGGCAAACAAACTACGCTAGAGGAATCACCTCACATTTGCCCGTAACCGTGGGCACAGCTGTTCGAACAGTTTTGGAAACCTTTGCAAAGGGTGTACGCTTTTCCCACACGACGCGAGCTTACTTCCCGTACTCATCAGCGGGGAAGGTTCGTGACAAGGCCTTTCCAAAGCTTTCCCAGGATAGCACGTTGCCCTATAAATGGGTTGGGTATATCGCCCTCTTGGCACCCAACCGCTCCCACATTTATTAGCAAATGAAAACTATCCTGGAAACACTAGTTACTTGGCCCAGGGTGTCCCATTCCACCCGTGTGGTCGCACTGTGAGATGCTTGGATGAAATTCCCCAAGGAAATGGTCCTTATACGCGAATACGAAGTGCCACTACACAGGCGATCACTTTGCACCGTGGATTTTCGCAATTAATTTTGTTTCACAATTTCGCCGACATCGCACGTCAGGTTTTTAAACCCTTGGAAACCCAAATTTTTCCCAATTGACAAACAATAGAGATGTGGGTAGAACCATCGGAGTCCATGCTCAGAGAGCACGGTTACCGAGGTACTACGAGGTGGGGTGACAAGGAATAGGGTATCAACGTCCTACCGGATTTATGTAACTACTGGGGAGGTCCGTTGGTTTGACTCACAAATTGAGGCCGATCAATTTAACGTGCACACTAACCATGCAATTTTGCAAACAAAACATTTTAAATTTAGGAGCAATATGGTCAAGGAGTGACTTGCCTCAGTCTTCGTCTTCAAATCCTCGCGAAAATCCGTCGTCCGATGAATTTCCGAAATGTCGACTACGCGCGAAACGAGAGAAAAACACACAAAATACCTAGAAATAAAATACTATTATTAATAACTAATAGTGCCATGAGGTAGATCTCATTTTTTGAAAAATTTAGAGACTTCAACGGGGTCAATCGGAGCTATGGATCAAAAGATATGGATTTTTGAAGTATTAGGGATTTTTCTGGAAAAGTAAAGGATTTAATTTGAATATTTGGAATAAGATTTATATTTAAAAGTTGGTGGCTGATAGGTGGGGCCCATTGTCAGTGACTGGAGAGAGGGACTGTGGGTGGTGGCCCACTTGTCAGTGTCTCAGAGAGGGAGAGTAGGGTCCACCTGTCATTGGGAGGGGAGAGAGGGATGACAAGGTGGCCCCACATGTCCTTGGCTTGGATTTAAATGGGCCCTCATGTCATACAGTGGAGAAGAGAGAGAGAGATGTGAAGGACATGGTGGCCCCACATGTCATAGGGGCACTGTTCAAGGGATTTTAAAATAAAGGGGGCCCACTTGTCATTGATACAGAGGAGAGAGGAAGGGATGGGGCCCATATGTAAGTGGAAGTGAGAGAGTAAAAGGGTTAGGGGGTCCACTTGTAAGCCTCTCATTACTTAAAATGAAGATTAATTAATATTTTTAATGAGGCTGGGCCCATTGGCCAGTGAGGATGGGGGATGAGGAAGTGGACCCACTTGTCGGAGACTGGGAAAAGGGCTTAAGGTGGGGTCCACCTATAAGTGGGTTTTTAATTTAATTTAAAGGTTAATTAAATGGGGCCCGCATGTCAGAGAGGACTGAGGAGTGATTGGGGGCGGCTGGCTTGCTCACGGCAATCGACGGCTGGCGACGGTCGAGGAGGCGCCGGAGAACGGCAGCGAGGGAGGAGGGGCGAGGCTTGGGGATGGAACGAGGGAGTCATGATGAGCGTGATGAACGGTTTAGATGAGAGGATTGAAGCGTGACGGCGGCGGGCGGTGACAGATAGGGGGCGGCGGCGAGGTGGCGCGGTGGACGGCCATGGACTGCGCTGACAGCGGTGCACGGGTAAGGGGTTGCAGGCGGCCATGGGGTGCGGCGGCCCAGGATGAGTTTGCTTGTGCAGAGGAAAAACAAGAAGAGGAGGAAGGGCTCACCGAAGGGGAAAATTTTCCGGCGGCAGCAGCTTGAGAGCTTGAGCTCGGCTTGGGGTATTCCGGCGAGGCAGCGCGGCCGCGGTGAGGGGCATGAATGGGGCGAGAGGGTGGCATCCATTTATAGGCACGCACGTGCGCAACCTGACAAGGCAGAGAGGCGGTGGAAGCTTGGATATTTTCTTGGGACGGAGGAGAGAGAAAAGGGGTCGGCTTTTGACCTTGGCGCGTGCGGTGAGTGCCATTCCCGGAGAGGTGACCATGCCGGAGGTCCCACGGTGTTGACGAAGATGGCCTCGACCACGTGGGGTGCTGGCAAGGACGGTGAGGAGGGGCGAGATATTTTCTCTCGGGGCGGGAATTTTGTCGAGCACGTGACTCGTGTGGAGAAGGAGAATGGAGGAGAACGATGAATCTTCCATGCGGGGCCCACTGGTTGGCGTCCGTGGTGCTCGGGCAGGAGACCAACAGAGGGGGAGGGGTTCGCCTGCGCGCGGGGCGGGGGTGTGGGGCCCGGATGTCAGCGCGTGGGGGAGGCTGAGCAATGGGCGTGTGCGCAAGGGCTCGCGGACGGGCAGTGAGTGGCTCAGGCTAGCAGCCTGGTCACGCACTCGGCCATGGTGTGCACGGGAAGGCCGCGAGCCAGCTCGGCTGCGGAGGGGGCTGAGGCTGAGTGGGCCGAGGGAAGAGAAAGGAATGGGACGGCCCATAGGAACAGTAGTCCTTGATATTTTCCAGGGATTTATTTTGAGGGATTTTTGGGAGAGTTTGAAAGGGTATTTTAATTTGGAATTTGGCGTTTGATTTTTATAATATTCTCAGGAATTAAATCAAGGAAATTTGAAGAGGGACTCTAATATTCATATACTTATATATTATATTTATATTTATATATATATATATATATATATACACATATATATGAGAGAGATCTAGGGAGGGTTCTTTTTGAGAATTCAAACTTGGATTTGATTTTAAATTTGAGATTTGAACTTCTGGGACTTTTGGGAAATTTTTGAGAGGGATTTATTTCAAAATTTTATCCTTGGGCCCACAAAATTCTTGAGACTTTCTGATGAGGATTTTTACCACCATGGTTGAGATGTGTATATATATACATTTGGAAGAAAATGGATGGGGATTTTGGAGGGAAAAGATAATGAATTCAAAAAGGGTGGGATTTGGGTATTCATATATATATATATATATATATATATATATATATATATATATATATATATATATATATAGGAGAGAGATTTTATTTGGATGTTATTTGGGAAGAGGAGATTTAAAAGGGGTCTCGATTTGAATTTCGATTTGTGTTTTGGGGATTTGATCCCCAAGGGAATTTGGAGATTTTTGTAATGGATTAGAATTGGAGGACCTCGAGGGAATATTAGAATTTGAATTTAATTCTTGGGATTTGAGGGTTTTAGGAATATATAAATTTGGTGAATTTTGGGAAGGGAGTTCTCAATGGAATCCTGAATTTTTGGAAGGGCAAAAACAAGGAGATTTTCAATGAAAGGCTTCAAAGGCGACTTTCGTAAGGTTTTTATTAGAGGGCTTCGAATTGCAAAATTCGAACCCGAGTACAGAGAATTTTTGGGAGGTATTTAGTTTTGAATTTTTCTGAGGAAGTTTTGAGAGAGACAATCGAATTGCAAAATTCGAGTCTCAAATTTTAGGACAGAGTTTGGGACCGAGGTTTTTAGGGTTTCAAGGAGGTTTTGATCTGAGATCTATTGCACTAATCCTTAAGCACACACAAAAATCCAAAATTTTTGAAATTAGGGTTTTTACTAAAATAGTTTTTTTAACGGCTCGGAAACCAGGGCGTTACACCAGCACCCGGGGGAACCACCTCTGCCCCCTCTTCTCCGGCTTGCTGCTGTATCTTTCTTTTTCTCGTTCAAAGAGCGGGTTTGCGTCGCTGTTCGCACCAAAAACCACCGGGTGTGCCAAGAAGCTTGTTGATGATCTGGTTTGATGCGATTGAACATACGAAGGCCTGGGAGATCTGCTTAGCTCCAGTGCAGGTCCTAAAATCTTGAGGTTCGCAGGCGTGCCAGTCAATTTGACCCAATAATTGACAAGGAGAAAATATTAATTCAGTGAATCAATCGGCCGACATACTGATGTAGACTCCTTCCAAACAACTGCCGATAGCTCCTGTACCGAATTCCCCTGAACCGACTGCCCGACTTGCCCGGGCCCTCGCCTGTGTCCGCGCCTGGGTCTTCGCCTGTTGCCCACGCTCGGGTTCTCGTCTGTTGCCCGAGCCCGGGACCTCGTGCCCGCGTCCGGCTACCAGCATCGATCGGCCGATAAGCCGATGAAGTCTTCCTTCAGCCGATGGCGCCAACAGTGCTCGCACATCGGCTACGCCTGTACCCGGGCCCTTGTCTTCGGCGTGCTCGCGTCCGCAGCAATTGCACATCGGCTATCGGCCGATATGGACTGATGTATGCCCCTTGTAGCCGATGGCCGATGGCACCTGTGTATCGGCTAGGAAACCGATAATGCTATAAGCAAATAGATAAGCTGTCATTATAACATGTGCATCGGCTAGAAGCCGATAATAAAATAGATAGGCAGAATAGTAAACTAGCCGACTGCCAGGGAAACACATGTGCATCGGCTAGAAAACCGATGATAATATAGATGACCAAAATAGTAAAGATAATACAGTCGGCTTTATAAAAAGATAACCTATCGGCTAAGCACTCCGATAGAACGTCGCATATGCACCGATCGGCTCGTCAAGGATAAATCTATTATTATCAATCTAGTAGTTCAGACCTAACTGATGCAGCACAAATTAATAATAATAATAGGAACCTCAACAAGCCGATAGACCTAATGCAACTGTGATGTAATAAGATAACTTATCGGCTATACATTCCGATAAGACACTTGCGCAAAAACCATCAACCTAGCAGGAACGATTTATCGCTGGCAGCTCAGTAGGTCGGACCCAACCGATGCAGCACGAACTGATGATAAATCGCCCCCAGTAAGCTGATAAGATCTACGCACACGTGATGTGGTATACCTGATCGACCTAAGAGGTCGGACCGAACCGATGCAGCCGTAGACAGGGCAGATACACCTGGGTAAGGGGTGACGAGTCTTACCCTCTCACAGGAGTTCGGACCTAACCGATGCAGCCCCGCTCGAGAAGCAAGAACCCGTCGAAAGGGTGGCGATGCGCCGAATTTGATTGATCTGTGTGGATAATTTACAAGGTGCCCGGGCGTACGTATTTATACCCCGAGTTACATGAGTCCTTATAGGACACGGAACAGGACTTTCCTAACTAGAAAAGGAAAACTAACAGACCTGATCGGACAAGAGATCAGGTTTCCTAAAAGATAAAACTATCTAATAGATAAGATAAATAACTGCCACAACGTGGTCTTCACGATTCCTTCTCAAATCCGGTTTCTTCTGGATTAATTTCCTCCGGTTGATATAGCTTCTATCTTTACCGAATCCGATATGAGCCGTGCCAAATTTTGGCGTTAACACATGCCCCCCAATTTCGGAGTTTGTTATCAAACTTCGAAATTCTTCTTCTGTTTGGGCCTCAATATTCCTTCCTGGCCTCTTGAAGTCGGCTTTCATGAGCCGATACCTTTTGTACTAGGTGTGCTAGGCTCTCGAAGTCTTCTGTTGAAAATCTTTCCTTGATCGGAGCCACCAAACCTTGGAATGCTAACTCGGCCAGCTGTGCATCATCCAGACTTAAACTATAACATCGGCTTCTAACATCCCGAAACCGCTGGATATATTCTGCGACTGATTCCTCCGGCTTCTGTATTACCGATGTTAAGTCTATCAAACCTATCTCCTGACTCCCCATAAAGAAATACTTGTGGAATTGCTTTTCCAGATCGGCCCAACCTCGAACTGAGTTAGGTGGCAATGAAGAAAACCATGTAAAGGCCGATCCGGATAATGATAACGGGAAGAGTCTAACTCTCAAAGCTTCTACAACCGATGCTTCTCCGCACTGCGCCAGGAATCGGCTGACATGCTCCACTGTAGACACATCATCTTGCCCTGAGAATTTGGAGAAGTCTGGTACTCTGTATCGGCGCGGCAACGGAGCTCTATCAAACCAATCTAGATATGGAGGCCGACACATAAATATTTCCTCCTTCGGTCTTAGACCGAATTGTTCTCTTATCACCTCTGTGACTCTTGCTGATAAATCTTCTTTTGGATCTTCGCCGTGATAACTCAGAGGTGGAGTTGGTAGCCGATTCTGATTCTGATATTCCCTCTGATAATTGTACTCAGGAACAGCTTCTGGATAACTCTGTTGACGCCCCTCATAGTACGTAGTTTGATATCCTTGAGGAATCCCATCTTGTTGCCCCCCAGGCATTTGAATCGGCCCCACCGCCTTCTTGATCAAGCTCTGTAATGTGTCCACCAATACCCTAGATTGATCGGTCAACGCATGATGAACTGCTTTATTAAACATGTCTTGAAGTTGCTTCTGTGAACTCGCAGGCGATGTATGGCTCGATTCACCAACCAGAACAGGCTTTGGAAATTGGGATTTTTGAATCGGCCCTTGATCTGTCATACCGAAGGATTTTAGACAAAGCTTTTGAAATTCAGCAATGTTCTGCTCCACTTGTTGTCTTTGTTCTTCGGTCAAGTCTTCCATTGTGAATGGAATCATATTATTTGTGCTGACTTCCTTTCCAGCCATGTTGAAGTTCTGGTCCCACCGGGTCAAAAACGTGTTGATTCAGCCGATAGGATATATTGTGATGATATGAAGATCGTGTCCCACCAGGCGTGCCAAAAATATGTTCGCACCAAAAACCACCGGGTGTGCCAAGAAGCTTGTTGATGATCTGGTTTGATGCGATTGAACATACGAAGGCCTGGGAGATCTGCTTAGCTCCAGTGCAGGTCCTAAAATCTTGAGGTTCGCAGGCGTGCCAGTCAATTTGACCCAATAATTGACAAGGAGAAAATATTAATTCAGTGAATCAATCGGCCGACATACTGATGTAGACTCCTTCCAAACGATTGCCAATAGCTCCTGTACCGAATTCCCCTGAACCGACTACCCGACTTGCCCGGGCCCTCGCCTGTGTCCGCGCTCGGGTCTTCGCCTGTTGCCCACGCTCGGATTCTCGTCTGTTGCCCGAGCCCGGGACCTCGTGCCCGCGTCCGGCTACCAGCATCGATCGGCCGATAAGCCGATGAAGTCTTCCTTCAGCCGATGGCGCCAACAGTGCTCGCACATCGGCTACGCCTGTACCCAAGCCCTTGTCTTCGGCGTGCTCGCGTCCGCAGCAATTGCACATCGGCTATCGGCCGATATGGACTGATGTATGCCCCTTGTAGCCGATGGCCGATGGCACCTGTGTATCGGCTAGGAAACCAATAACGCTATAAGCAAATAGATAAGCTGTCATTATAACATGTGCATCGGCTAGAAGCCGATGATAAAATAGATAGGCAGAATAGTAAACTAGCCGACTGCCAGGGAAACACATGTGCATCGGCTAGAAAACCGATGATAATATAGATGACCAAAATAGTAAAGATAATACAGTCGACTTTATAAAAAGATAACCTATCGGCTAAGCACTCCGATAGAACGTCGCATATGCACCGATCGGCTCGTCAAGGATAAATCTATTATTATCAATCTAGTAGTTCAGACCTAACTGATGCAGCACAGATTAATAATAATAATAGGAACCTCAATAAGCCGATAGACCTAATGCAACTGTGATGTAATAAGATAACTTATCGGCTATACATTCCGATAAGACACTTGCGCAAAAACCATCAACCTAGCAGGAACGATTTATCGCTGGCAGCTCAGTAGGTCGGACCCAACCGATGCAGCACGAACTGATGATAAATCGCCCCCAGTAAGCTGATAAGATCTACGCACACGTGATGTGGTATACCTGATCGACCTAAGAGGTCGGACCGAACCGATGCAGCCGTAGACAGGGCAGATACACCTGGGTAAGGGGTGACGAGTCTTACCCTCTCGCAGGAGTTCGGACCTAACCGATGCAGCCCCGCTCGAGAAGCAAGAACCTGTCGAAAGGGTGGCGATGCGCCGAATTTGATTGATCTGTGTGGATAATTTACAAGGTGCCCGGGCGTACGTATTTATACCCCGAGTTACATGAGTCCTTATAGGACACGGAACAGGACTTTCCTAACTAGAAAAGGAAAACTAACAGACCTGATCGGACAAGAGATCAGGTTTCCTAAAAGATAAAACTATCTAATAGATAAGATAAATAACTGCCACAACGTGGTCTTCACGATTCCTTCTCAAATCCGGTTTCTTCTGGATTAATTTCCTCCGGTTGATATAGCTTCTATCTTTACCGAATCCGATATGAGCCGTGCCAAATTTTGGCGTTAACAGTCGCCCACCCCACCGCCTCATTGACATCTACGCGTCTCCGACATCGGCATCAACTCTGCTTCGACTACATCGTCCCATCCCCACGTTCTTGGCTTGATCACCCACTGGACTATCTGGGAACGATGACTTCTACAGTCAATTATCTTCGAGTACGCGTCTCCACCATCAAGCTTCGGGTTGCTGATGCGTCGCTCCTTCCGGCATACTAGTAATCGATTATTTGGCCTTCGTGATCGAACAACCTATGAATAGTTATAGCCTACATAACCTACCTACCCAGACCAAGGGAAGAAGGTATCAGATCACTGTAGTTCTAGACCCCTTTTTTTCACCGAACCAGTCAGGAGTTTTTAGAGATTATGCCCAGCGTCACATGACACCACTTCATTGTATGCAACACGAGCAAAACCTGTAATGTTGCTACCTATGGTCCACGTTTACTGGCTACTGTAGCACTGAGAGGGCCCTCCTCAGTGTGGCCTCACCGCTAGTAGACTTTTCATTGCTATATTGACATGGAGTTACAGCAATGTCGCCCCTTCGGGTCATAGTGTCACCGCTCTAGTCTTCTTCACCGCCGTTCGTGCATCGACCTTGTCGTTCGCACTGGTCATCATCAGCCACTTGAGGTCTTCTTCGCCTACTCCGAGCATCGCCGCTATGTCTTCATGGCTGCCACAGTCGCCACTCTAGGCCGGTGGTCCAGTTGGTCCTACATGGCTACCGGCGTCGCCGTTCAGGCCGTTGGTCTTGCTACTTCACCTTCGTCTTCATCCACTACGCCTCATCGCCAGCGTCATCTCTTCTTTGACTACGTTCGTTCTGCTCCGACAACAGCAGGCTGCACCGGCACTTCTTCCTCTACGCTGCTCTGCGCACTGCGACCGTCTCGGAGGCTTTCTCTGCTGGTCTCCTCTGACATGGCACAAGGTTCATGGTGGTTTCCTACCTCGCCCGTGCAGTATTGGCAACACCACCGCGTGCGTTCATTTCGAGTTGTCCCCGGGCCTGGCAAACCCGGCATGACATCTCGTCCTCAATGGTTCAACAGCGTCGGCTCTCTAGCATCATCTTCCTCCACAATTGTTGCGACTGTGTTGCTGTCTTCGTCCTCGGCATGTCCTCATGCCACCTTTGTCCATGAGCACGACCATCAAAACCATGTTCTCACAACCCACCATTAGTCAAGTTTTAGTTGGAATATTAATTAACCAACCACAACCAACCGTCGTGAGCTACAAATGATTATCCATGATTAAATTATAAATAAAGCATACGTTATCCCACATAAAATGATACTAATGTTTCTAAGCTTGTCTAAGCAAAACCTAGTTGATTTAGCCAAACCAATAAATAAGATCATAGCTAGTCAAATTATAACCCAAGGTGACAAGGTACAGGGAGATAGTAGCAGTAATAGCCATAATCAAAGGATATAGGGATATAATAATATCCCATAATAAGGTGACATTCAAAAATGCATGCAGCAGCAGTAAAACAAAATAGTTTTCGCAATTAGGATCAACATTCTCAAGGGAATTGTTGTGTGACTTACCTTGCTCCTTCAAATAATCTTCTGAAACATTTTCCTTGAACTTGCGATCCTCCGAAACGACGGAAAACTACACCTTACACGTACAACGAGGAAAAACTCTAATAATAACAAAATAAATAGTACAAAAAATAAACAAACATTTAGATCTTGATTTTAAATGAATTTTGAGACTTGAACGACCTCATTCCAAGTTCATATAAATTAGTTATGAATTTTACAAGATTTAATCCAATTAAGGGTGAGTTCGACGGTGAGTTTGGACTGGGATTTTTCCTCGTCTACCATGAGCACGGTTCTCGAACTGCTAAATGGTATATTTTTTACAAAAAGTTTCTATCTAAAAGTTTCTTAAAAATCATATTAATTCATTTTTCAAGTTTAAAATAATTAATAATTAATCTGCGCTAATGGCTTGCCTCGTTTTCTGCGCCACCGAAAAGCTCTAGCCAGCCTTAGATTTGAACGCAGCCTAAAGCCTATTTAAAAGGATTAAATAGATTTATTGCGACATTATTAATTATTCTTATAATGAAAAGGAAATAATATGACGTCAGCCGAGGAGAGAAACCGGCTGAGGACATACGGGACCCACATGCCATTGAGAGAGGGCTTGGTCCATGGTAAACCAGATCCACCAAGAGGGTCTACGTGATTGGATGGCTCAGATATGATCAAAGGGGATCAACGGCTTAGGTTGGATCAAGGGCGGATGAAAGGATTGGATGGCCAAGATCAACTGAAATTGATCAAGGCGATTGGACGAGATGGACGACCGAGATCGAACCGATCAGAACGAATGGTCAGGATTAATCCCACCGGATCTAACATGCAGGCATCCACGCAAGCGGACACGTAGCGGCCACATTGGACTGGGCGGGTGAGGTAGCAATGACGAGGCGGCTGACGCGGACGGCCATGTCGGCACGACGGCAATGACGGCTGAGGGACCTAGGGTAGCCGGCGAATGGCAGCGCAGCAGCGGAAGACGAGAGCGCCGGGAGATAGATCTTGATGAGGCAAACTCACTGAGGGCAACGGAGATGACTGACGACGATGGGAGTGACCGACGGAGAGATTTCGGTGGCGGAGCACTTCGGGTCGACGGTGGAGGTGGCGATCCAACGAGTTCTGATGTTGAGGATATGGCGGCCGGACTTCCTCTTGATCTTGCGGTCCTGATGGTGTTGGCGGAGTAGCCCGGCGACGATGGAATTGACGGCGAACGACTATCAAAGCTTGGCGGCAACAGCGGAACGAGATTGGAAATAGCGGCTGCATCTAAAGCTTGCGGAGAGCTCGAGCAACTGCCGAACGAGATCGTGGGGCCAGAAGCTTTCTATTTAAATGACAAGGAAGGAGACATCGAGTTCGACACGACGGCGGCAGTAGCTACGATTCTCGAAGCTCCATGAGACATGGCGGCGCCGGTTTTCTTATGGATTCTTTCAAGGTTTCTTGGGGGAAAAGAAGAGGAGACCAAGGGGAACACGAATCCGTGCTTGGATTGGAAAGGGAGGCAACAGGGAGATCAAATCGTACATGGGAGACGGTGGTGTGCTGGCTCGGGACTCCGGCCGACGGAGGAAGACAATGCTGACAAGGCGGACCCACATGGCAGCAGGCGCAGTTGCGGCTAGGCAAATTTTTTATATTTTTATATTTATTTAATAAAATATTTACAAAACTACATTTTCATTTCAAAAATTTACAAAAATATACTCCCACCGCCCTCTGGGAGGGCGATTTTTCTGAAATCACCCTTCTAAAGGGTGATTTGATGATGTGGCTGACCATCATGCATTTTGCAGGCGGCCTCCCCGGCCATCCAAACTGCCCTCTGAGAGGGCGGCAAGGAGGCCGCCTGTAAAAATCTGGCCAGGGGGCGCGGGCACGGGCGCGGGAGAGGGCGCGACCCTCGCGGGCAGGGGGCGCGGGCGTGGGCGAGGGCACGGGAGAGGGGCGCGGGCGCGGGCGAGAGGGGCGGACGCGGGCGAGAGGCGCGGGCGAGGGCACAGGAGAGGGCGCGGGCGCGGGGGGCAGGCGTGGGCGAGAGGCACGGGCGAGGGCACGGGCGAGGGGCGCGGGCGCGAGCCCCGGCTGAATTTTTACAGGCGGCCCCCTTGCCGCCCTCTCAGAAGGCGGTTTGGGTGGCCGGGAGGGCCGCCTGCAAAATGCCTGGCGGCCGGCGGCCGACGGCCGTCAGCCACGTCATCAAATCGCTCTCTGGAAGGACGATTTCAGAAAAATCGCCTTCCCAGAGGGCGGTGGGAGTATATTTTTGTAAATTTTTGAAATGAAAATGTAGTTTTGTAAATATTTTATTAAATAAATATAAAAATATAAAAAATTCCACCTGTTGGCCTAAAGAAGGCGGCCCGGGTAGAAAAAGAAAGAATGGGCCTCGCTCGTGAGGGAAAGCAGGCCGGCGGGGAAAAGAGGGGCCAGAAACAGCAGGCCGGCAGGGAGAGAAGAAAGGAGATGGGCCAGACTCGGCCTAGGATCAGAGGAAAGATTTTAATTTACTTCTCAATTTAAATAAAGACTATAATGATGTTCAGCTCTAAAAATTCCCAGAAAATTCTAGATATTATATTTTGACATGGAGAATTTAATAAAAATACCTCCAGCCATGATTTATTACGGAAATTTTATTTCCCACATTTAATTCACTTGCTTAATTGTTTTTACTTTAATATGAATTCTAGAAATAGTTTATTTAATAATTGTTAGTTCCTTAAAAAAATCCGGGTGTGATATTCATGAACGATAATTGTAGACCACATCATGTTAATGGAATGGTTTTTTCACCACACCTGTATATACGGGCATTATGGCCGACTTAACGGTCAGCACAACCATTTTCCACAACACTGCTTTGTAGACTTGTAGTACAAGCACTAACAGATTCATATTGTCACTTTGGTTGCTAGCTGACGTGCTTTACTATGAATAAAATAAAATATATTATAACTATCTAAAATAAATAAAAATATATTTTCCATGAGCTGTATTACCCATCTTTTTTTCTTTGTAAGGAATATTTACCTTAATTTAATTTTATATGTGACTATCCATTTGAATTTGGTTATCTCTTAATATTAAGAAGTTCAAGAAGTAATTTGCAAAAATTATAATGGGAGTAGACGGGGTGGCAGATTCACAGCCACCATCACTACTTTTTTTTTTTAAGAATATAGATACATACCACTAACAATGAGTTGAGTTAAGAAGGAGAGATGAACTTTTAACAGATCTAGAAATTGTACAAACCTAGAGTTGAACTAATTTTTTTTGCTAACCATCTCCTAATTTTAAGTTTAATAAATTTTTAATAGGTTTAGAAAGGAGATAAGGAGCCAAGCTTAAGGCTCAAGCCTGCATTGACCTAAGTTTGGCTTATAAGTTACTAGCTAAATTTCCTTGGGTTGCACCAGGGCTTCCCATTGTGATGTTTTTTTATTCATTAAAATGTGTCGCAATTTCACAATTACAAAAAAAAACAACTTGAAAAATATGTATTAGACAAATATAACATACACGGCGAACTCATTCCTTTGGCATCAAGGTGCAAATTATCCTCGGCAGTTTTGTCTTATAGCATAATTTTACTTTTCACATTCAGCCATGGATTAAACACAATAGCTAAGTCCTAATATTCCATTCCTTCATACCCTTGCCTTTTCTCCTGAAGGGATTGTTGGTTCTATTACATAATTAAGCAGGATACACGCGCAACGATGATGATATAAGCTCCTCCAATCTTCAGAATGGCATAGTCATGGTTCATAATTAAGATCGTTCAATTCACACACACTACTACATGCTTGTAGTAAATCACAAAGCACTGTTCTTGCAAAGTCAAAGTAAACCGCCAGTAAAGAAAGTGTCATGTCATGCAAATAAAAATTAGAAGAACAACAATGATGCAGTAGTTTTGAGGAAAGTTTAACTAAGTACTCCGAGCACGAATTATCGATGGTGAAGAACCTGTGCTGCCCCTAAACTCAATGAGCTTCACTAGTTTATCATCGACGGTGGTGCGGTTGTGCAGTAGGTCGTGCCCATCCACCATTGCGATTTGCAAGAATGCTTCGCTGATGCGGGGTGCGGAGGCGTAACGGGGAGGGGAGGAGGTGCCGCTGCCGTCTAGGGGAGCGCTCGGGGTGCAGAGCCGAGGAACAAGCGAGGGCACACGGGTGTGCTGTGATTGGGATTTCTTTTCGTTTTTTGGAGAAGGGGATGCGCTGGCGAGGACGGACGGCTCAATCGGACGCTCCTAGGAAGAGAGATGCCCCACACGATTACGGACGATTTGGCTTGACGGACGAATAGGCGAGCGGGGAATCACGAGCGTGTCGCGCGTGGGAACGTGGACGGACGACGGACGAAGGATGAAGAAGGGAATCATGAAGATAGAGATAGATATTGGTTATCCTTGATTAAAATAAGAAATGAAGATGATCCTCAAAATCCCCTAAGATAGACAATCTGAGTGAGTGGTACAAACATAATTAAGGTTTGTCAACTAAAGTTATAGTAGCTCCGTTTTTTATAAATAACATTGTTAATTATTGTCACAATGTTTGATTATTCGTCTTATTTAAAAGATCGATGTAAATATTAAAAAAATGAGTCATGTTTAAAATTTTTTTAATAATAAATTAGGTTAGAACAAAATAAATCATGCTTACTTAATTTTATAAATAAAATAAATAGTTAAATATCATGTTAAAAATCAACTACGTTAATTATTAAAAATATAGTTTCAAACAGGATCAGGTCCACCATCTCATGGGACAGCCTATAAAGCTAATGATACCATTGCTACCGTTGACATTATTTCAGTATATTCTCAGTCTCAGGCCGGACAAGAGGCCCCAGCTAGTTAGCTAAGCTTCCCCGGCAACCCTTGCCAATCAGAACGTACTACGTCTCCATGCGATCCCGTTGTTTTCCTACCATTTGCAGTGAAAAGAAAAATGCAAAAAAAAAAAATAGCACCAACTTCTCACGGAGCTCCGCCTCCGCCGGCGCACCCAGAATTTACGCCTTCTCCCCGAAAACGCCTTTCTATCTCCCGTTCTCCAACCCCAATAACCTTTTCCCACCCGCGGGCATCTATCCGCTCCTCTGCTGCAAAGCATCTCCCCGGATCCCCTGCGCCTGACAACCCTGCGCTCCACCCTCCTGCCGCCGCTCAAGAGTCAAATCCCTCGAAAATACACGCGGATATCCGATCCCACATCCTCCACCACACGGATCACGGAGCACACCGGATCCGCCCACCGAATGCTCCCCGGTGCTCGTCCTCCCCCACCCAGCACCAGCACCTCTCACTGAAAGTGGGGTCCACGTTGGGGTGGGCCCAGATGTAAGTGAGATCGGTTAGATTTGGTGCTCGTGATGTATGAGGTGTTGGGCTACAGATTTTTCTCTCGCCTATAAACTTTACTTCACCCGTACGCTCTCGTCGTCCTCGCAAGCGAAACGGAAGTCCAAGGGGAAGGAGAAACCCTCGAAGCGAGAGTTGGTTGGATAGGGATATCGCGAGAGTGGGAGAGGCGGCTAGAGAGGGAAAAGGCGACATGAAGCTGTTCGTGAAGACCCTAAAGGGCACCAACTTCGAGATCGAGGCGAGCCCCGAGGAGTCGGTACGATCCCCCCCCCCCCCCCCCCCCCCCCCACCCCCTCTCCAATCCGTGCGATTTCGAAGGGACTGTGAGGAATTCGGTCGATTCGGGGGCGTTTCGGTGCGATTTGGGATAGGCTTGGTGCAGGGATTGGGCGCCTCGCGCGGGTGGTTCTGATCTGAATCTAGGGTTTAGGTTTGGCTCCTCCGATGGTTGGAGTGGACGACGCGGTGCGGGGCTGCGGATCGATTTTTGGGCGCTTGGAACTTGCTGTGTTAGTGTTGTAGTCTGCATCGTGTACTTGTAATTCGGCTTGTTTGCGAACTGATCGGTGTAAGTTGCATCGGTAGGATATGCTTTATAAGAAATTCGAAGTCGGCATCTGTAGGAAATGTTTTTAGAAATTGGAGCCTGTCTGTCATCAATGTGGTTGATGCTGCTGTGTTTAAGGTATGTGCGCTTGGATATGGAACTAGCTGTGCCTTACTAACAGTGGGCTCTGTTTTTTCAGGTGGCTGAGGTGAAGAGAATCATTGAGAGTACTCAGGGGCAGAATGTGTACCCTGCGGATCAGCAGATGCTCATCCACCAAGGGAAAATTCTCAAGGATGATACAACTTTGGAAGGCAACAAAGTTGCCGAGAACAGCTTCCTTGTTATAATGCTGTCTAAGGTATCTGACAATAAGGGAATTTGCAGTGCATTCTTGATAATTTGCAGTGGAATCATGCCATATTTAAGTGTTATGGTTTGGTTCGCCTTAAGCTGGGCTTTGTTGTTTGTTATAATTGTGCTATTATGGTTGCATCATTAGTGAGATATAATGCTGCAGTGGCATACTAGATATTAGTGTAAATTATAATATTAATGAATGAATTGCTAACATTATGGGATGCATTGTTTTGTGAAACCGAAGTATTTCTGCCCATCTGATAGTCAATCAGAGCCCAAACAGAGGTGTATTTTCTTTTGTCCTTTCTTTTTTTTAGGAATTTCCTTACTTCCCATCTGATGGTCAAAATCAGAACCCAAACTTTGTGTTAGTGTCACCAAACCCGAACATGTCATTGATATGCCAAATCTGGGTGCAAGCTTTGCATGATCTTTATTGCCATTCAGTACACCCTCTAATTACAGGAGGTAATTACCATTTTTTTAGTTTTATCTGCCTGCTGTGTTCTGTCTAGGAGGCCAAAATTTGTATGTTGGTGTACATTATTAGGTGATGAACATTCCATGATTTACCCGAGTTCTCAATGATATCTTGACAGTACGCAAAACCTTTGAGGCTCTTATGTTAAATTAAATTCAGCTGAAATTAACGGTGGAAGTGTAGTTTGAAGCTCTTTGATTATTTATTTTGTTGTAAATATTAATCACTTGTTGGATATGCATAAAATTTCAGGCCAAGGCATCATCAAGTGGGGCTTCAACTGCTTCAAAAGCACCTGTGAGCCAGGTAATTTTATTGGTATATATAATTTGGCTAATGTAGTTCAAGTAGCAATCTTGCTTTGTGCTCATAAAAAGTTCTATTTATGAATAGTGTAGCTAAATTAATTAGGTATTCAACCCCTTTTCTCTTGTTTGTATTCAGTGTTTGGGGTCAAATATATTCTGTTTTTCACAAGTAAGGACCATTCGTATTCTATTATGCAACCACATCTCTTGTTTCGAAATGTGATTTTCTTGGTGTAATTTTTCCATTTGTTAGTTTGTCCGTAAATTGTTGCACATCTCCAATTCATGTGGTTAATGATTAGAACCAACAAGAACTTAGAGAGCTGTAATGAAATTATTGTCTCATTATGCAAAGGTACTAATTTGTCATTTTGTTTTTGCTTTAGCTGATTATAGGTTCAAAAACAGTTGAACATGTTCATCATGTAATTTTGTTATTGAGTTTACTTCTGCGTAGCTTCTGAAACCTTGTTTTGTTCATGGCCTGAATTTCTTACTGTTTATTTACACTAGACTCAGCCTGCTACTCCAGTGGCTCCTGTTGCCTCAGTTGCAAGAACAGCACCTCCACAAGCACCTGTTGTTTCACCTGAACCGTGAGTTATATATATTCCTCTAATTCTTGTAATGTCACATATTGTTTCTTCTTATTTATTGTCATGTCATTCATAGGGCACCTCCAAGTGTGCAGCCTCCAGTTGCTTCTGCCACTCCAGCTGCTGCTGTGACCGCATCGTAAGCTCCTTTCTGAACCCCTTATTTCTTTTTCTTTAGGTCCCTGTGTTTGCGGGACACAATAAATTTGATAGGAATTTTGCACGAGACAATTCAATTCTGGCCTTGCATGGACCTTTTTTTTACTTCACCTATTTAAAGATGTCTATTGGACAGGGTTTTGTTAACTGTCTAATTTCCTATTGCATTCTATTTTCTTGCATATCATCTGTTATATCTAGATTAGTATTTTTAATCGGTGATCCAGTTTTGTGAATGGTTTCATTAATGTTCATGTAACTCCATTATGTAGAATTGCATCATTTCATGAGTTCCAGTCTGGCATCTTCAACTGTTTCTCCAGCATGTTGTAAATAAATACTACCCACGCCCCAAAATATAATAAGCACTTCTGCAGTTTTTCATGGGGATTAAGGATAGGTTAAACAAGGGAAGTTGTGATGGATGAGGAACTAGGTGAAGAAATTAAATGAGAAATGGTTGTGATTACTTGAGATGAGGAAGTAGGTGGAGAAGTAGCTATATTTTGGGACAAAATTTGAACGCTAGAAGTAGCTATATTTTGGGATGGATGGAGTAGATATTAAAAAAAGCTAAAAAATAGCCATACCATAAGCTGGTATGCTGTACAATCATACAGTGTACACTGTGTTTCTGGACTATGTGGCTTTGGATGCTGTAGACATTTAATAGATTTTTCTTTAATATATATTTGTAACTTGCACTGCAAATATAATTGGGAACTATTCTAAACAGCAGAATAGCTTTACAAGTGTATTTATTGAACTTCAAAGATTCATCAATTCAAATCGTAAAGATATAATATTTAGAACAGTAGATCATGACTGATTTTCCTGGTAAAAAATAGAACATGGCTGTTTTTTTTTTATAACCAGAACATTTTGGGAGAGCACATGCAGTACTGTCCCTATTATTTTCTGTTGGTGAGATATCTAGAATTAACAGTTCAGACTATGTAGTGTATATTTGGCATAAGCACATGGTGCACAGCTTGCTCGATTCATCTGTAATCTTGTAACTCTGATTTCTTAGTTCCTTGATTTGGTTTTTTTTTTTTACTTCCACTGTGAAGATTCCTTTTTTAAAATTATATTAATGCTTCCCTTTTGTCATTATGATGGACAGAAGTGATGCTGATGTCTACAGTCAGGCTGCATCAAATCTTGTTTCAGGAAGCAACCTAGAACAGACAATCCAACAAATTCTTGACATGGGTGGTGGCACCTGGGAACGTGACATGGTTGTCAGAGCTTTACGCGCTGCATATAACAACCCTGAGAGAGCTATTGACTATCTCTATTCTGTAAGTTCCATGTTTGGTAATATCTTTTCACAAATGTCCATTTTTATGCTGATGGGGCAATGGAAAAATCATTTAAAGAACTTTTATTAAGAGAATACTGCCAGGCCCCAATGCCCAGCAGTTTTTAAATTTATAAAAAAAGAGAGTACAATCCAATGTTCTCACAACGTTTGTAACCAAATTACAATCCAATGATAACTTTACTGTGCATAAAATTCAACCATTGACGCTGCATTCTGGTTTTATATGTTAGGGAATTCCTGAGAATGTAGAGCCCCCACCTGTGGCTCGAGCACCTGCTGCTGGTCAACAGGGAAATCCGCAGGTTCCATCTCTGGCTCAGGCTGCACCTCCACCACCTGTGCAGCCATCTGGTGGCGCCTCAGGACCTAATGCAAACCCTCTAAACCTTTTCCCCCAGGTATGTGTGTAAATGTAAATACCTACCTTTATATTTGGAGGTTAATTTTATGTGAAACCTAACAGTTTCAAACTTCTAGACTTCTAGTAAGTCCATAGTTATTAATTCATGAAAGCATCGGCAATGATGTTCTTGGGTTGGGTAAGACAATGTTCAGCACATCCGACATCATATTACATGGAATAGATATGCTTTTGAACTGTTGGTTCCATACTATCATCTGCAATATCTCGCACTGGCACATATACGTACAAGCAGTTCTGCACCTCTGTTTCAACTCTTTTGAAGCATAGTCATATTTGTATTCTGGATTCAAAATTCTGGTTAGCCAGTTACTATATATATTCCTCATGGGTGTTGGTAGGCTGGTAGAACAGATGGGTGTTGGTAGTACTGTCACCCATATTTGTAGTTCCTATATGTTGCTTGGATATTTTGAGTTGGTATTTGTGGAAGATTCAAATCAGATTCATATAGAACCATTTTTAATGAAAGTTGCTTTTCTTTGGTAAACCGTCTGTTTCACAGAAACTGCTGTTTCCTGGTAATTTGTTTCTATTTGCTGGCTATTGTGTTTATTTTGAAAACATGATTTTTGTATGTTCTCATGTTTAGGGTGTTCCAAGTGCAAGTGCCGGTGCTGGTGCCGCTGCCACTGCTGGTGCTGGTGCCCTTGATGCATTGCGACAACTTCCGCAGGTACTTATTGTACAGTTGGTGTAACTTTTGTACTTGATATTGAAATATTGCATTGCCTTAACAGCTATTTACTTGTTTCTGCTCAGTTCCAAGCGCTGCTTGCATTGGTCCAGGCTAATCCCCAAATCTTGCAGGTGCTTATATAAACTGATACTCAAAAGCTTGTTGTGCTCTAGCATACTTTTTACACATTTAAATGTCAGTTCTTGTGCTGTTTTAAGTGACTTCAGTGTGATTCTGTTGATTCACAGCCAATGCTTCAAGAGCTTGGTAAGCAGAATCCACAAATCTTGCGGTTAATTCAGGAAAACCAGGCTGAATTTCTCCGTCTGGTGAATGAATCTCCTGACAGTGGTACTGGGGGGTAAGAAGCAAGAGAACTACAAAACTATGTACCATTTTCTTATTGATACACGTACAGAATTTACATTATATTCTATGTACTCTGGTAAACCAGAAACATACTAGGTCAACTAGCAGCTGCGATGCCACAGGCGCTTACAGTTACTCCAGAGGAACGGGAGGCCATCCAGCGGGTACGTCTGCCTTTTATGTCCAATTTGTGGTCTAATTGCAATCATCTTCCAAATACTCACACTTATGTCCAATTTCTGGTCTAATTACTTGGCGCTTTACATTTCTCAAGACACTTTACAAAAATACCTTAGTCCTGCTTTTTAAAAATTCTAAATTTAAACTTTTATTTTATTATTACTATTCAAATGGATATTTTATATTCTATGACAAGTGATGGCAGTTCTTTTACAATCGCTGTGTTAACATGAGACTGTACTACTATTATTTCTTTTGCTGAAACCATGGCATCCTTAAATTGCAGCTTTTATCATGAATTTGATCATCAGCATGGTTTTCGAGTTTTCCTCGTCTAATTGTGTCACCTTCTTTGACAGCTGGAGGCAATGGGGTTCAACCGTGAACTCGTGTTGGAGGTCTTTTTTGCATGCAACAAGGATGAAGAGCTGGCTGCCAACTATCTTTTGGATCATGGCCATGAGTTTGAGGATCAGCAATAGGTGTTGGTGTTAGATGTGGTGGGGAGCAAAAAAAAATGGAGGCAGAAGCAGTGCAGTTCAGTGTACGTTCTTATCTCTGACTGCTGAGAAATTACCTGGCCGTGTGTGCAATGCCGCTGACTATTTTAATTTCCTGTGTCTTGGGAATGCTTTTAAAGTACATATTAATTTCATATTCACATATTATACTTACTGTGTATAAAAGGTGCAGCTTGGCCTCGTTTGCGCGTTCTATTGCACTAGGAATAATGCGCAGCTGGTTTAACGCTCTCGTCTGTTACTAGTTGGCTTGAAATCATCTCGTTACGTTCGAATTCAAGTGCTCACGTTGATTGGGGCACATTGGCTGTGCTGATGCGTGGGACTGAGATCCAGTACTATTCCATATTTCTGATGTCTGTAGCAACAGCACACGGTCACAAGCTCACAACTGTCCGTTTCTCGATCTAATTGTACAAGTTCGCCTGATTCGTTTTACGGAGCATGCCAGGCAAGCACAACAAGCGTCGCGAATTCCAAGTTGCTAATGACCACGACTCAACTGGGTTCATTGTAGAATTTCTTGAATATTCGATGATGAGCCCGGTCAAGTTTAGATATTTTGGGCCGATCTAGCCTCTAGGACGCTCCGTCACAGAAGCCCAAACCGGTATATTACCTCCGTTCTCCAATAATTATCAGTGTTGACTATGTCCTATGGCCCTATGGGCATCTCACTTTGATCATAAATTAATACTTCCTCCATCCTAAAATATAAGAATTTTTTTTATTTTTATATTTATTTAATAAAATATTTACAAAACTACATTTTCATTTCAAAAATTTACAAAAATATACTCCTGCCGCCCTCTGGGAGGGCGGTATATCTGAAATCGCCCTCCCAGAGGGCGATATGATGACGTGGCTGACGGCCGTTGGCCGGCGGCCCACGACCGTCAGCCATTTTGCAGGCGGCCCCCCCGGTCATACAAAAACCGCCCCCTGAGAGGGCGGCAAGGGGGCCGCCTGTAAAAATCCGGCCAAGGGGCCGGCCATTTTACAGGCGGACCCCTTGCCGCTCTCTAAGAGGGCGGTTTTTGTGTGGCCGGGGGGCCACCTGCAAAATGGCCGACCCACGGGCCGGCCATTTTGCAGACGGCCCCCTTGCCGCCCTCTGAGAGGGCGGTTTTTGGGTGGCCGAGGGGCCGCCTGCAAAGCTTGTCCGGACGGTCCGAACTCTATACGGACGGTCCGGACTGGCTGCTTTGCAGCGGCCCCAGAATACTGTCCGGACGGTCCGCACTATATACGGACGGTCCAAACTGTACAAATTGCTTCACAGTATATTGTCCGGACCATCGTCATCCTGTTCGGACGGATCGCACTGTACAAAGTGTTGTTTTGCATTATATAGTCCGGACCATCCTCATCCTGTCCGGACGGTCCGGATAGACATATCTGTGGCGACAAGGAAGAGGAAGTACCCACGCTGCACACAGTAGTTACATCTCTACTTGGTTATCTGTTTAAAATTCCCTAAGGCATGTAATAACGATAAGTAGAAACGTTTGATGTGCCGTTTGTACTCTTTGTATGGATAATTTTATTATGTTCGTATGCAATTAACATGTGTTCGGTTGTCACCGCTCAGAATGTACTTTCGCCGTAAAATTGAAACTGAAAAATTCATGTTTTTGATCAGTTTCGTCACAAACATAGATCGTAATCGATCGACGAGCGTAAATAAAGTAAAGGAGTTTCTTCAGTATACGTAGAATTAATAAAACATGATATACAACAGACAAACTATCACTGATGCAACGTACTACGGGCCCTGACCGTAACCTCTAGCCCTCTTTGTCTTCCTACCCTGCGCTCCCACCTGCCCCTGGGAGTACGTCAGCCGGTCTGGTGGTACGGCACGGCCAGCGCGGGTCGTCTGCACGGGTGTGGCAGCTGGTGCGTCCTGTGTCTGTGGTGGCGGAGCTCCTTCGAGCTGCGAGGCTGGTAGTATCTCCTGGATCTCCTCGCCCGAGTCCTCCAAGTCGTCCCCCTTGAAAGGATCTGGTGCCCAACCGCTGCCGCGTGCGGCCTGCGTGGAGGAGCCAGCGCCAGCAAATATCCCCGGCGCTGTAGAGTGGAACCACGTACACCAAAATATTGATAATTGCAAATCAAAATTTGGTAAGGCAAAAATAAAGTTTGATATAACCTAAAGGACCTCCTGTGGTGGCCCGAGGGGCAGTTGTCACGCCCACGCCCTACGTGGAGGATCCAGCGCCAGCAAACATCCCCGGCGCTGTAGAGTAGAACCATGTAGACCAAAATATTGATAATTGCAAACCAAAATTTTGCAAGGCAAAATTAAACTTTGATATAACCTGAAGGACCTCCTGTGGTGCCCGAGGGGCAGTTGTCATGCCCAGCTGCGCGTGTGGTCGTCTGTGGTACACTCTATACGTCGATGTGCTAGCTCCAGAGGGATGTAGGTACGGTGTAGCGAAAGCTACAGGGAAGCATATTGATGTACAACAGTACATGTCATAGAAGGAAACATGTTATGAACCGATGGTTAGTCTAATTTACCTCTGGAGGGGCCAGATGGCTGACTGGAACCCTGCAGTCGCACTCCTGCTCCTGCTCCTGCTCCTGTTCCTGCTAGCCATGGCTGTTGCTGCTGTACAACTACGGGAGGTACCGCATCGACCGCAAGACAAGTGAGCGCACGAATCACTGTGAGCATCGCCTGATGAATCCTGCCGAAGGTCGTCCTCTGCTTATCGGCATTCAGCACAATCCCACTGTCCAATCGTCCGAACGCCGCGTTTACATCAGCCTGAACCTATCGCGCTGCGTCGGCCTATTTAAGATGTGACGTGAACATGTATTAGAACTGTGGACACGTACAAAGGAAATAGCAAAGTGCAAAGATAATGTGACGTACCGCGCGGAAGTAGTCCTGGTCACGGTGTCTAGGATACGTGTCCGTCGTAGCGGCGACGTGTGGCTGTCGATCATCTGGGGTGAACGTTACGCGTGTGCGGGTACGGGCCTGGTACCACGTGAGGTATGCTAGGTAGGCCTCCTCAGTGTGTGCATGTATCTCGTCGACCACCTCCTCCGTCGCCAACAACCAGTCGTCCACGTACTTCTGCAGTCGAGGATACCACTGAATACCGGCTACCTGTCCCCTACGATTATATCTATTTACAGAGAGTGCATTAGACTACATTAAATAGTTATAGTAGTAAACAAATATCGTAGTTGTACTAACCGGTGCACATCGCGCGGTACATCGATCTGCACGGGCACAGGGGAGTGCTGACGTAGTCCGAACTGTCGCATCACGTGTTGCGGAGAGTGGGGCTCGACGAAGATGTCGAACACCAACGGCACTGTCGTCATTCAGTACGCCTGGTCGCGCATGCAAAGAGTAGAGAGTCCGAGTGGTGCACGGGCCGCGATGGCCTGCGGACTATACGGCTCCCAGACGATGTTGCTGGGCAGCAGGCGGTCAAACTCCAAAACGAATTCGGGGTAGGCCCTCCTAACCTGCGTGTGGGCGTAACGACGCTGCAAAATAGGAAAAGGTTAAACATCAGTGTTTGCGCATAACTGCTAAACATAGAATTTCACATTTTGTATCTCACGTCGACACCATACGGTCCCCATAGTCGGACGGTCCTCGGGCCACTGGCCGTACAAGCCTCCAGAGCCGCCCTCGTAGGAAGAGTGCTGAATCAGAGGACGGCCTATCGCGAACCGCTCAGCCGCCCATAGCTGCAGAAGGAGAGGGCAACCGGCGATAACCGCACCTGGATCGGTCTTTGTGCACACGTCACAAAGAGCACGGTACGTCGCCGCTAGCACAGCAGATCCCCAACTCCACTGCGGTACGTGGCCGTCCTCGCTGTCGGCGATCGCACGAGCATAGTGGATCAGTCCCTTGTCGACCGCGTGCCCGTGAGTGTTGGTGAACATCACCCACCCGAACAGCCACAATAGGTATGCCTCCATGCTCCGGCGCACCGAGTAATCGTCGGCATTATCGGCTGCTTATCAGGCTGTAAAGGAAGATTATAGTCAGCAGCTCTGTTGCTTTGTAGATCAGATGATTACGAATGAAAGGAATCCGTGACTTACGGTGAACTGTAACAGCCAAGCCTGCGAGGGGCCAGTCGTGGTGTAAGGCGGTAGCGAACCCGGGTGTCCAAGTTCAGGTCGACGATGCACGGGCTCGAACCGAGCAGTGATGTCCTGCGACCAACCGTGCGCCCCGTCGATCGGGCCGACTGCATCTCCTGCGAGGGGAAGTCCTAGCAGGTACGACACGTCCTGGAGTGTGGGAGTCATCTCGCCGCACGGTAGGTGGAACGTGTGGGTCTCCGGTCTCCAGCGATTCACCAGTGCGGCCATAAGTGACCAATCAGCGTCCCATCGCTTGGCGGGGTCTCTCTCGTCCGGTGCGGGCTTGACTAGCCTACACAGCGGAAGAAGTCCAGCCTCACACAACCTGCAGAATATAGCACTGTAATCAATATTGGGGAACATAGATATGCACAAACGATGTGAATGAATATTCGTACAGCTCTTATCTCTCACAGAACCGAGGATCTATCCGCAGGAGGTGACGTGAAGGCCGTGGACGGAAGGTGGGTAAGTGGGCACCCTCCACGGCTGACAGGTAAGACCGGTGGGACCGGTCGAGACCTCGGTCCAACAGCTCTGGTGTATCGTACGCCATACCTGCATGCAAATAGAGAGTTAGTGTTAATTATTGTTAAAGTTTATAACATTGTTACATGATAATAAAAAACAACAGGACGGTACATATCCTTCTATAACAAAGAACTAGTATAAACTTACACTACACCGTAGCACCACTAATTGTTCGAGAACGCCTAAGACGGGGTCGTCTTGAAGTTGTGCCTTCACCCGTAGGACGCCTGCCATCAGCGGTTGAACCCGACGGTCCAGCTTCCGCCGCACTTGGACCGGCTGCATCCTTTGGACATGTCTTATATGTATGACCTGTTTGGTCACACTTTGAACAACGTTTATGCCTTCCACCGGCTTCTGACTCATCCATGTCATTACGGATGCGTCTTGTCTTGCGGCGACCTGATTTATCCCTCAATTTTGTTGGATCAGGAATGTACATAGCTTGAGGATGCTCCATAGTAAATGTACCCGCAATACTGAAACCGTATATCTCTCCGCTCCAGGTATTATAGATTGCTTTTTTCCTGAAATAAGATAAGACAAAATAGCGTGCTTCTATCCCGCACTCACCGCTCGCGGCAATAACGTGAGAGCATGGCTTGTGGAGCAGAGTAGGTTTTCGGCACGAGCACTTGCAGGTCCCGTCTTCCTTCAGCACGCACTCCAGCACAACTCTTTTACGGAAGATTCCGCGCATGCCCTTGTCGACACACAATATTTCAAATCTGTGTTCTTATGTGCCTTGAGGTAGAGCACGATGTCTTCGGGCCTTTTTACTTTTATCTTACAGATACTTCGTCAGTAGTGTGCCAAAGATAAGATTATTGTCCGTCATTGAGAACCTAGCTGCTCTAAACTGATCTTTGAAGTACTTGGATGTGCCATGCAAGATAAATTCAACTATGCCAACAAGTGGGAGCCCTCGAACACCACGCATCACCCAGTTATAAACCTCTGCCAAATTTGTGGTCATTATGCCAAACCGAGAACCATCCTTGTCATACAACAGTGCCCATTTTTCCTTTGACTCATTCTCAATCCAATCTGAAAATTTTCTAACTGAGGATGCAGACCTTCTTCTCATATGAGGTCCGTCACTTGATAGAGATTCAAGAGCTTGTGGAGCCTCATCCCCTCCAATGGTAGCCCTCCTGGACTGCTCATCTGTTAGTTTAGAGGTCAGCTCATCCAACCTCCTCCAAAGCTCATTGAATTTCTTCTCTTGATTCTGGACGCAAAGCCTCTTAAAAAGATCCATAAGGTGCTTATTCTTAAATTGTCTGTAGAAATTAGCACCCATATGACGCATGCACCACTGCTTTGGACATCAGACCACCTTGGTGGGTATCCCTTCTCAACACATCCATATCTCAATTCCTCAATTGCACGCAGCAAGCCGGCGTGACGGTCATGTATAAGGCATACGTCTGGTCTCATCCGTACAACTGCAGACTTAACCCTTTCTAGAAATCAATACCAGCTATCAGTGTTCTCACTCTCAACAAAAGCAAAAGCAACTGGTAGAACTTGGTTGTTTCCATCAACTCCAATTGCTGTTAAGATCTGCCCTCTGTACTTTCTGGTCAGAAATGTCCCATCGATACAGAGGATGGGACGACAATGGACAAATGCCTGAATGCAAGCACCTAATGCAAAGAATACTCGTTGCAACACATTTTTATTACCATGGTGAATTGATGGAAAGGCTTTTAGGTCGTAGCACGTCTCCGGATTCCTCTGAAGAATACAGCCTAACAGACGAGGCAAATTATCATAGGATGCTTCAAATGTGCCAAATCTCATCTCTACAACCTTCTGTTTTGCCCTTTAAGCCTTAGCATAGCTAATTGTGTATTTAAATTTCTCTTCAATATGTCTAACAATTGACCTTGGTTTGTACCCCATATTGTTAATAATATGGGAGTTCATCTCTGTCGCAACAAATGCAGATGTCATGTTTCTGTGATATTTTTCAACACCGGGTAAATAACATGAATGCTCAGTCACGATTGAAACTTGCCAATAATCTTTCCATTTACCCTTGAATGCGTGCACCTGCCATGGACACCCATCCTTCATGCACTTTACTTCATAGACCGATTTGCTTGACTTCACGACTGAGAACTCCCTTTGAAGTGACATGGCCCATTGTTTTACTGCCTCCTTTAAATCTTCTACATATGCATATTTAGCCCCTTGGATGGCCTTATTTTCCTTGTACTCACATGACACATGATGTCCCTCGGAGATAGAAAGCCTAGAGAAGTCCTGGTTGCTCCATTCTGCAGGCATCATGGTGTCCTCATCAGACGAATCATCCTGCTCTGCTTGCTCGTTTTCAGAATCTTCCCTATCCATTTCTTCGACGATTCTATTGATTTGTTCTCCCTCATCTGCCATACCTGTTGGCTGTCTATCTTCTCCATTCCCTCCTTCATTCCCCTCTTCATTTTCTTCCATTGTTTCGCTATTACCTCCCGCCGTACTTGGACCCTCATCATCTTGCACGGGCATTGCACCAGCAGTGTTTTCTTTCTCATATATCGACACAAGTATGCCCAGTGGCCAACCACGTTGGAATACATTCTCCACATACTATCTCCAAGTGGCAGTGCAATCCACCGGCATTAGTTCCCAAAAAAAACCTTCAGCTGCACGACTGATTACTACATACAAGACTATTGCGCTGAGCTCGGGGTTCAATCGAAACCCTCGCATCAGCCAGTTGTACACTGACCCAAAACTTCTCTCAGCTGGTCTATCAATCCCCTTAGTCGTTGAACTAAAATCTGACAGATCTACCCCTTCTGGACCATATCTAACATTCCCTTGCCCGTGAAATAACTGAAATATCATCTTATTTGACATTTCTGTTGATGAAAAAATACAGTTAAACTAGATACCAATATTTTCCTCACATCTCTACAAAAATTAAATCATCTAACACATTAACTAAAGACCTACAGATCTACGAGTAACAACTTATTTTCATATAGTACTATATACATAACCAGTATAATACTACATCAATTTATGCATAGAAATAGAAATTACAAAGAGATAATAGATTTTACCTGCAGACAAATCAGCAAGCTGACAGAGCTTCGCTGCTTTCGTTCAGGCTCGCTCTCAGTTCTCTCTTCTTTTTTTTCTGTAATTTCAGTGAATTTTATGACATTTTTGGAGTCTGGGAGGGGGTTTTATAGTACCCGGGCTGTAAAAATCCGGCCGGGGCGGCCCCCTTGCCGCCCTCTCAGAGGGCGGTTTTTGTGTGGCCGGAGGGACCGCCTACAAAATGGCTGACGGCCGTGGGCCGCCGGCCAACGGCCGTCAGCTACGTCATCATATCGTCCTCTAGGAGGGCGATTTCAGATATACCGCCCTTCCAAGGGCGGCAGGAGTATATTTTTGTAAATTTTTGAAATGAAAATGTAGTTTTGTAAATATTTTATTAAATAAATATAAAAATAAAAAAATTCAAAATATAATAACTTCTAACTTAACTAAAAATTATTATATTTTAGAACCGAGATAGTACTAAACAATTATATTATGATAAATGAAAGCTATATGGTTGTGTATTTATGATGCCACATACTTCAATAATATAACATATTTTTAAATGCTTATATAATTTCTTTTAGATTTGCTATCTAATATTCGACAGAAAATAGAATTCGGGCTAGGCCGCTTGTGAGGAGTCGATCCCGCGACCTACGCATGCAGCATGTGCGAACACCTCTCCCACCGAGCTACAACTGTTTTTTGTGTAGTTACGTACCACCTGCACCCTATTACATTGTAATTACATGCTAATTATATTGTAATTAGAGTTAATTGAATATATGTTATTATAAATTCTCTAGTTTTAAAATATGTCATTATAATTTATGATATTAAAGTCATGCTATTATAATTTTACTGATATTTAAGATATGTCACTACTTACTGCATTTATCAAAATTTTTAAATCAAATTATCCATGTCTTCTTTCTTCTTCCCTTCCTTCCTCTCCCTCTCCTCTCCTATTTCCGATGAACCCTTGCTGCTTTGAGCGTGCCAGAGGCGGTCACCAATGGCCTGCATCATCACGGGTGCCATCACCTGGTCATCATCCCCTTCAACACCGGTCCGCCTCCCGACTGCCGCCTATCCCGCCCCTTGCCCACCTTGTAATGGCAGTGGTAGGTGGAGCTGGAGCCAGGGATAGAGGGGGAGGAGGCTGCCTCCGGCAAGCCGACGGGAGCATGCGTGGCGGCGGACCTGGGATTTGATCCTGCCACCTTGAGGTCCTATGGTAACCACGCAGGACAAGCCACTCCTCCAGCCCCTCATTTGGCGGCCCCTTCCCCAGGCCGACAACTGATGGTGATGAGCTCGAGGCGAATATCCCCGCTGACGACATCTTGCCCGACGCAGCAGAGCCCAATCACCGGCCGTTGCCCTCCCCAACGCCACCCTACTCCCCTCCATGGGAGCCAGAGTGCAGCAGATCCGGTCGCCCCCATCTCGGAGGCCGCTGCCGCCCAAATCTACCACTTGACATCTCACCGTGGGCTGCTGCCCCCTTCTCCTCTCGCCGGTGGTGAGGGGAAAGGGGGAGGAGGCCGACACAGGGACGGAGGTGGAGGGGGTAGCCACCGGAAATGGGAGAGAAGAGAGGGGCAAGAAGGAAGGGAAGAAGTAAGGGGTAATTTAATCTAAAATTTTTGATAAAATCGAAGGGCTAAGTTATGACATATATCGAATACATATAAAATTATAATGGCACGCCTTGAATATTATGAATTATAATGTTATAATTCAAAACTAGAGATTTTATAATAGCATAGATCTAATTAACTTTTAATTATATTACGATTGTATTGTAGTTATATTTGACAAATTTTTGGAAAAATTTTCTGTCTAATGTTAGATAGGTGGTCCTAATTTTTTTTTGCAAAATAAGAAAAACAAGTGGTCAATATTAAATTTGAATAGTACCGGTATTAATTATTCGAGAACGGAAAAGGTATATGTTTGATGATGCAGACTTCAGATATATTTGACGATACCATCCCTATCCGGAAACCGTTGGCTTGTACCCAGCATAAGCAAAAAATTATCACATCCAATTAATTGTCTATTGTTTTGCTACGACTTCTGTATGTCAGATGACGAGATGAGTGAGGTGAAGGACTCAATTTTTTGTTGCAACCCTGCAAACATCTAGGTCCCAGGACCAGGAAACCGGGAACTTCTTCTCAGCAGGGTTCCAATGCTGATGGAAACCAGTTGGTTTTCACGAAATTCCGATGTTTCAATGTAGCTCGGTAGTAAAACTTGGCTGAAATTTTGATGGGTTTCATCCAAATTCAAATTTGAATTGGTAAATAACAAAAAAATTCAAAAAAATCTTATAAATAGTATGATATTTGTAGAACATATTGGGATAAAAAATTCTAAAATATCATTGAATTCCAGTGTAATTTTTGAACTGGACATGTTTGAAATAATGGAAAATACTTAATTGAAGTAATAAAAGATTTCCTGGGCTAAAATCCCACCATCCCATAGCCCATGCGTCATAACTTTGGCCGAGCTAGCCCATTTCCTTCTTTAACGTATCTCTACCTTCATGGTGCTAGAAGTTGAAATGTAACATATATTGCATATTGCTTATTAGGTTATAAAATTTATCTGAAAGTGCATGCCAAAAATTTCCCCCACCATGACATAACTTTTCCCATTTTCATAGTATTTTTCCTCTACTTTCCATATTTATTGGCAAAGAAAATTTTTCGGTAAATTTCAATCAGTTTCTCGATAATATTCGTTGGTTTTCGGTAAATTCCAATTGGTTTCACCGTTGTTCTACCGTTTAATTGCAGGTCAAAATTTCAATTCTTCCGATCGAAATCTTGGTAACACCGTTCAAAATTTCGACATCTTTGGTGACAAAGCAGTCGAGCCCAAAAATTTGAATTCGAATTTTGGTTTATAAAATTTATCCAAAAATTGTCGGTTTTCAGTCAGTTTTCATGAAAACTAACAAACCGCCCCTATCCGGCATCAGGAGCTCCATCGGCATCGTGAACCTGCTTCTCAGTTACTCTTCGGCATCACCTAACATTTTCCTCCCAAGATTTCTGCTCGTCGTGACCATGCTGATTTCATCGTACCTTCGCTTACTCTTCATGCATTTAGATTTTACACAGATTTCCCTGCGTACATTTCTCCTGCTCCTAGTGCAAAAAGGTGCTTTAATTTAATGTGCTGCACTTCAGATTAAACTGGCCATTTTGGCATCTTGCCACCCTTTGCTAGACAGGAGATGTCGCCATATCAAATTATTGGGCCGTGTTATGCATGCGTGTCCCTACTGGCAAGTCAGGACAATGGACAAGGGTGCCAGCTTTGAGCAAATGTCCTGGTGCAGACATGGCACAGGAAATCTGAAAATAAAATATATTGACAGAGATGTCTCTATGCAGAGAAAGAGAGGATGTGAAACAGTAAACATTAGATGACTGGCACAGCTTAGGAGCTGCAGGACCAAGTGAAGCATAACTAATTAGATGGAATAATGATTGATCACAATGGCACCGGATTGGCAAACTCAAATGCTTCTTTTCTAGCTCAGGAGTCAGGACTAACCTGCAATCCATAATGTTCAGTCACTGTGACTGGGTACCTAAGTGTCTGCCTAATCCTATCTTGCATTTATGAGCTTGCCGATAATTAACATGGTGTGGTTGCTGCTACTCTCCATGACTGGTCCATGCTTTTGATATTGATTTGATAGGGTTAACAGACGCCTCTGTCTCTGACAAGATAAGTTAGGATGACTGAAGTTTCATGGGCTTCATGGTTGTGGCAATTGGCACAAGGTCGTTGCATGCATGTAGATGCATGCTATGCAGACCAGCCCTAGACCGTGACTGATGCCGGCATGGTGCCACTTGCACTACAATACTACAGAGAGCACACCAAATTAATGCCAAGGTATCACAATTCGCTATTTTAACTAATGAAATGCAGTAGAAACAACGAAACAAAAACTTGGTACTTATATGAGCCTGTTGAAGGATGGATCACTTTGGTAGGTTGGCGGGCTGCCTCTCTTGTCATCCGTCAGGTTGACGTGTCATTGGAATATATGTCACGTCGATAAAGAATATAAATTCTGTAGGGTCTAGATTAATCGGTTAGTCCTGCTGATGGTCATAAGCGATTTGGTCAAATGTTCAAGTGTTGTGTTGCCTCTCCTGTCACCTATCAGGCTGACGTGTCATTGGAATTGAGATATTACTGAATTTACCGCAAAGCTCAAACTCAGTAGCCTCCTTTTCCATGATCCAAAAAGACGGCATGCAACTTCTCTTAAATCTGAACCCGAAGACGAGACCTCAGACATTCAGACATGCGTGTGTTCGATCGATTGTTCATCTCTCTTCCAAGATGTGAAAGCAAAGGTGAAAGATGCACAAGCTCACAGATACACAGGCATATAAATACGCACGCTTTCTTTTTTCCCGGAATAGAATAGAATATGAATCCGCGCTTCTCGAGTTCCTTTTCAACATATGAATGTTTATAATACTATTTTAAATTTATTTTTTCAATTTTATAATATTTAATTCATTCATTTATATCTCGAATCATTCTATTTAGACAACAAGAACACACCTTAGAAGTAGGGATGGCAATTTTGCAAGTACCACATCCGATGGGTGCATGGGTTTAATTTTTTGTCCATGGACACGTTCGTCTGAGACCTGAGAACCTAGTGGACGGTAGTTGGGTTTTATATTTTGTTCATGAGTAACCCATGCTCGATCCGGAATATATGTTAACACTTCAATGTCTTGAATTTTGATGAAATTATGCTAGCTTGGTAATAATTTGTGTTGCTCTTTTGATAATTGTGTTACTCTTTGAACTATTAGTGATAATTTTTAGATTATTAATTATGTTGCTCTTTATTAAATTACCTATCTATTAATATATTATTTATATCAGATCTACTGAGTACCCACCGAGAATACCTATGTCCATTGAATATGGGTATGGATATGGAGTCTACCTGTTAACCCTATCGGATAGGGATAGAATGGGCGAAGTCAGGTGTCAGGTCAAACATGGTCTTACTTTAGCCGTGTCTGGTCCGGCCTAGTGCCATCCCTACCTAGAGTGATGCATTCATGATGGATCACCTTCACTGCTTGCCTGCCAGTCTGCCTCTTGCCCCTTGTCTCTTCCCTGCTTTCCTCCCAGCAATCCGTGAGTGCAAGAGAACGAAACAAAACCTACATAGTGCCAAATGTTAGCTCACGTCCATTTCTTGGTCCCAGCAGGCTAGCTCTAGGGCTCATGAGAGCACATAAATACACTGTACATGTGATATTGTGGATTTGTGGTTTCTAATGACTGATAATTATGTATGTGAGGTAGAAGAAAGGAAGCTGTGCCCTAGTCCTACTACCGGAGTAGCACTGACCAGTGACCACTGATTCACTGAGATGGTTGGTTCAAACACGCATCGATCGATCAATCATACATAGAACTCATTGCTACGTTGTTGTTGTCGATGGACGCTTTTGCTAGATATCCGTAGCAGGCTCAGTGATTTGTAGTGCGGCTGGATCTGGCTGTCGATTTCATGGCGTACGTCGTGGCATCGATCTGCTTGGAAAAAAAAAATGTCGTTCTTACCTGCCTTGCAGAACCGAGCAAGACATAAATATGCATAGAGGTGCTTTGGCACTATAGGGATAAAGTATCTTAAGACCTTGAAAATATGTCTTTTTTTTAATGTGATTCAAATAATTGTTATAAAATTTAGAGTAATAGAATAAGATAGATGATGGCATCATATATATTAGAACACAGACCTGCAAGGTGAAATTTGATTTACCTATATAGAAAAAATTCAAACTAACAAAAGTGTGGTAGTAGGTAGAATTGTTTTTTTTCTTTATCAGTAGATTCCTTAGGTTCTTTTCTGCTTATTCACAGGTGTATTGCTCTAGATTATTTGCTATATGCTTCCAAGAATATGATTTCTTAAAAAAATTTCTTGTAGTGCATTGTTTATGTCATATGTTTTAAGCTATTCATTAGGTTTACAATATATCTATATCTATTCTAGTTAGGCACTCCAAGCTACTAGGGAGCTCCTACATTAAACAAAAAAATCTTATCGTTAATTTGATTTGATGGATCATCTTATCATGACCAAGTCCATACTAAATAAGTCATGTAATTGGAAATAACATGGACTCTAATTTAATAATTCTAAAATGCATAATTAGTAGATACGATATCCCACTTGGACTCTCAATTTAGTATTTTATTAATTTAATTCTAAAATTCAACAAGCTGTAACTGGCATGGACTATTCTATTCTTTTAATAGAACCAGTTGCAATTTCAAAGATAACCAACACGTCTAACATAAATATTAGAATTTTGTAATAATAGTATGTGCAATTACAGTTTGGCGATTACTAGTATTTAATTATTCCATATAATCATATCTTTATCTGTACCTACTGGTTCTGTCCTTTAGTCCGATTCATCCGTGTTTCTTGTATATCGCGTGGACTTTCGCGACGTCCCTTCCCGGTTCATCCCGCGTGATTCCTGCGTACCATGTAGTGCGCGATCCAATTCTGCCCGCTAACATGGGCCTACACGAGTCCGATTTGCTAACTGGCCTACGTGTAGCTGCTTCACGCGGTAACACGCGCGATAGGAGCTCGCGTAGGGAATGGCCATGGGAGACCTCATCTCTCGCCTACACGTTTCTCACCGCCGACGACCGCATCCTGCCCGCCCTCCCCATTGATGAGTACGTCATTAAGGGTTCACTGATTCTCCAACCTATAGATGATCAGCTGGCCGTGCCGAAACAGTCCGATCCGAGCATGACGCTATAGTAATCTTGCCAGGTCAGCTCGGACAAGATAGCAGTCGGTCCGTACCGTGCCTAAGGCCACCGGTGCGGCACGGGCATGGCCCGGCTCGGCACAGCACGGTCCGCTACGGCACGGCGATCCAATAATGCGCTGACACGTGTCCTCAATGACTAGTTTAATGGCTATTTTTGAATCTAGCCGTTGGAGGGGAAAAATCCGAAAAAATACGAAGAAAATTCAAAAAAATACGTGAAATTGTTTTCTATAAATAGAGTAGCCACCCCTAACATCCTGGCTAATCCAAACCTCTCATCATGTGCTCTCTTGTGCTAGTTTGTGAATTGTGAGTTTGTGTTCTAGTTTCAATTTTTAATTTAGACAAATTTTGTCTAAAAATCAAAAATATTTTGGGGAAGCCTCCACTACTCCACATCTCCACAGCTCCATTCCTCCTACAAGGTAAAAAATTTTCTAAATTTTGTTGTTTATTTGTACTATTTATTCGGTATATGAATTAATTTTCTGCATTTATATTTTAGGATGGATCCGAACTAACTGTCATTTGAACTAAGCAACTTCGACCCGAAGTACATACCGATGTCAAACCCAAACAACGAGCAAGATGACTCTGGGTCGGCTACTACACCGCAAGGACAGCTTGAAGAAGTATATATGTCTTTGGAAGGATCAGGAACTATGAGCGAGAACGCATCAACAGCTATCGGCTCAAAGAGATCAAGAACTTCCACTACCTGGCAATATTTTGATGAGATCAAAGAGACCGGTGCTGATGGAAGGAGGTAACGTACACGAAATATAGAATTTGTAAAACTAAACTTTCTAGAAAATCTTCTGGTGAAGCAGGGCATTTGAAGTAGCATACTAATGTCTATTTAAAGAAGTAAGGATACCAACTATGATAGGAGCAACTGCTACTAAATCCTAACTATATGGTACGTACTTAGGAGTACGATCCTCAGGTAGCACAAGAATCCCTTAATCGTTTAATTGCTATACAGGATTTACCATTAAACTTTTGTGAGTCTACTGCATTTAAGACTTACATTAAAACTGCTCATAATCCTATGTTTCAATCTATTAGTAGACAGACCACAACCCGTGACTTGATGAATGTTTATAACCAAGACCATAACACACTTAAGGAATTATTTGCTACATGCACCTTTTTTGTTAGTATCATATCTGATATTTGGAGTGGTAGGGCTAAATAGGATTATATTAGTGTAGTTTCTCATTTTTTTTGATGATAACTGGGAACTACAAAAAGAATCATAGCATTAAAATTAATTGATATTTTACATATAGCTGAAAGAATTTCTAGAGTTTGTGAGGAATTTGGCCTCACAAATAAAATCTTTGCAGTAACATTAGATAATACAGCTGTAAATTCCAAAGCAATGGAAATTCTGCATCCTTTATTCTATGTTTATGCTGAATCATTTCTTTTACATCAACATTGTGCATGACATGTTATTAATCTTATAATTAAATATGGGTTTAAGGGAGTAAGTGCATATGTTGATTTCATCCGTGAAGCCATAACATGGTTGAATGGTTCTAATCCTCTCTTGCGCCCTTCAAGTGATTCTGCATTTATCTGGTATTTACTATCCAACTGTCAATTTAATTTTGCATAAAATTTTTGAGATTGCCACTTTATTGCGAGAATATAAAGATGACCAACTAATAGAACTTGCAGTATTTCATATGAAACAGAAATATCTTAAATACTAGAGGGAAATCCCAAACTTGTATGCTTTTGCATTTAGTTTTGATCCTCGGGGTAAAATGCGGGGATTCCTCAATATTTTGAATCTTACTAACGATGCAATGAATATTGATTATACTAACTATTATTCTGATGCTAAGATTAAATTGTACAAAGTATTTCGAAAGTATGAAAATAAGTTTCAGGGAGTTCGTGTGTAAAGAGCCCTACTTGTCCCTATACCAGGTAAGAAGAAATTACAGTGAGGTCGAATTTGGGGTGGTTTCTCTTCTAGCATCGGTAGTGAAAGTTCGGCCACCGTAAGTACTACCCACGCTTCGCATGACGCCCAGGAGCTGTCTTCCTACTTGGACAGTGACTCCATCAACCAGGAAGATCTCAACATGCTCAGATAGTGGAATGATCACAAGACCCAATATCCCCTGCTTTCAAAACTAGCACGGGATGTGTTCACAGTACCTGTATCTACGATATCCTCTGAATCGGTTTTGTGGAAGAATTATTGAGAAGAGGAGAAGAAATCTGCGTAGCGAGGTGGTAGAAATGCTACTTGCCATTAAAAACTGGGAGCTAGCCAAGAAACGTGCCTAACACACCACGCAGAACGAGGATGTGGCTACTTAGTTCGATAATCTTTACTTAGAAAATGAAAAACTAGAGTAGTACATTTTTATTTTTGAGTTTTGACCTTTATTTATACTCTTTTTTCTTTATCATGGTTTTTTCAAATATAAGTTTTTACATGACAAAGTTTTTAATGCGGCAGCCATATAATATCAATTTCAAATAAAGGGCATTGCTCCTTTTTCCCCCATATTTATGCAGAAATTAAATTATATATGTGTTGCTATTTTCTTGTTTACAAAATATGAAAATTTTCTCCTCTCATATCATTAAAAAATTTTATAACAATTTTCTTTTTTTTTTTGCAAATATTTTGTTCCTTTTTTCCCACGTTATTAGCACAATTTTCATTTTTGTATATTTTTTTCTTTTTTTCAAATTTTTCGGACGGGCGGCCGGCACTGCCACGCATCACGCGAGGACCCACGAGTGCGGGCGGCGCCTGCCACCTCGGCCTCCATGTGGGCCCGCTTGGCCGGCGCCCCCCGCGCGCACCTCGTTCGAATTTCAAACGGGCAGCGCGGTCACGTGGGGCGGCGACGCGTGGCGAGGACGTGGGCGCGGCCTGCTGGGCCACCGTGCCTTAGCAGGCTGCCGTGCCTACCAGACCGGTGCCGGCCCACGTGCCACGTCCGGATCTGTACCAGCACGGCACGGTGGCTCTACGGGTCGTGCCTGAACCGAGGCCTCGGTACGTAGACTGACATGACACGGCCCGCTATAGGAGCCGTGCCATAACAAACCATACCGTAACGGACCGTGTCAGACCGGACCTTAAGTCGTACCAGGCTGTAGATTCGTTTAGCCATCTATACTCCTCCCCAACGACCTCAACACCACGGTAGCTGTCTACGGGTTGTGGCCATGATTGAGATTATGCACAAATATCAAAGTAATTTGCTTAAGGATTTCTCGTCGCTGATGCCAGAGGAAGCCATTAAAATGAAGATGCAGCCAGAGAGTTTATCAGCATAATATTTTGAGTATTATGCATCCCTGCATCCTCCAGTGAACGTTCAGAGACTGTTTATCTTTCAGTTGGCTCGTGCAACTTCTTTTGTTTGAACAGGGGCATGCACAAGTATTCGTCCAACTCGCTAAATGAGACTACTTCGGTGTTTTAGAGCTGCATGCCAACTTTTCACTACCGGAGTTTCGTTCCGCCGTCCCTCGACTTGCTCGTCCACCGCTTTGTTAGACCTTAAAAAAAATCAGACCATGACATTGCCGGTGTTTCCTTTTTTTATTCAAAATCACTTCAAAATTCAAATTTATCGTCGTTGAGTTCTGTTTTTTAAGTTTTTAGAAGTCCCGCTAACCGCATGGGCACATTCATAACTAAAATCAACTCTTATTTTTATTTTCATGCATTGTTTATGTGTGTACATTTATTTTTTTTATTGTATCACACGGGCACTTTATTAGTAGATCACATCAGCTTTCATCCACGAATAATAGTCACGTACTGTACACAGTAACCATTATACACATCGATGCCTCCGGAATTCTACTAGGCCCCTTTTCACACACGAATTTTACATAATTTTTACATAAATTAGTTCAATTAGAAATAGGGAGATTCTCTGTCATTGTATGCTACTCTCTCCATCCCGATGAATAAGGCTTGCGCATTTTAAGATTTAACTCTTGAAATATTTGATCAATAATTATTCTAATATAAATTAAATTTTATTTAGTAAAAATAATATCATTGGATTGGCATTAGAATTTATCTTTCTGTGGTTATGATTTTGTTGCTACAAATGTTGTAGCATATGAGAAATTAAAAGTTAAAAAAATTAGTTTTAGAGAACATATCAAATCTGACCACATCTTATTCAATGAGAGAGAAAGTACCATATACAAGTTAATAAACTACTTCCTCCATTTTAGATTTAGATTGTAAGACGTTTGACTTTTTTAAGTCAAACTCCTTTAAGTTTTATCAATATTATAGAAAAATATAGCAACATCTATAATATCAAATTAGTAGTATCATTATATACAACATTAAATATATTATATATTTAATCGTATATTTATTTTATGTTAAAAAATATTATTATGTTTTTCTATATTTTTGCCCTCTACTCATCCGGGCCAATGCCGGTCTACATGCTGGAGGTCTCGGCCTCACTCTACCAGTCTACCAGGATTCTCGTACCCCAAAAGAAAAAAGAAAAAAAAAAGGGACAAATGGCCTATGCTTCCCCTGTTCGCCATCAGTGCTTTATTATAGCTTGCATGCGTGCATACGTGGATAGTAGTGTAGGCATCGACACTCCAGGCTACGGCTCCAATGAAACTGACCATTCATTCCAATGAATTCTGAGCGCACATACTTCTTCTGTTTTGTTCATACCGCGCGACCGATCGATCTGTCCATTACTCGGTGATTTCTGAATTTCCTTTTCACAAACATGAATGCATTTGTAATCTGTGGCTATCCACATGCACAGTTGCACAGTCCAATATTTCTCTCTCGGCCGTGTCCTCTTATTATTATTTTTAAAAAAATTGACGAAATGATATACCGAAATTATCTTGCATTGATAGCTTAGGTCCCAAAATTCTTGATTGAGATTTAAAATATATTTACCATTTGGATTAAATGGTAGAGGCGTATCATTCTGACAGCACGGACAGCCCAATTCCAGTTCGATACTTCGATCCTCTTTGTGAAATGTGAACCGAGCATATAGCTCGTCAGCTATAAATATGTGCACATCACTCACCAGTCACTCCACACCAATTAAGCTGTACATTCAAACGAGTTAATCGTCTCCACGAGCTCAGCCCATGGAGACGGTGGAGGCAGCCATGGAGGACGAGACCAAGAAGAGCAAGAGAAGGAAGAAGGGTGGCTTCAGAACGATGCCCTTCATCTTTGGTAAAAAAAATCAAATCGATCGACTACTTTCACATCAATTTTAGCTAGGATCCGTTTGAAACACCGGGAGTTTTGTTGAAATTTCGTATGAATGAGATGGTTGAATTTGACATGTGCACACAGCCAACGAGGTGGCGGAGAAGCTGGCCGTGCTGGGGTTCACGACGAACATGCTCATGTACCTGACGAAGCAGTTGCACATGCCGCTCGCCAAGGCCGCCACCACCCTCACCAACTTCGGCGGCGTCTCCGCCATGACCCCGCTCGTCGGCGCCTTCCTCGCCGACGCCTTGGTCGGCCGCTTCTGGACCATCGCCGCCGCCTCCATCATCTACCAATTCGTACGTCTACTAGACATGCACGCACGCACGCACGACGCGAAGCTGATCTGTGACGACGTGTTCCGTGGCAGGGCATGCTCCTTTTGACGGTGTCGGCGGCGATGCCGGTGTTCCGGCCGTCGCCGTGCAACGGCGTCGGGGCGAGCGGCGGAGCCGGAGGCGCGTGCGAGGAGGCGGAGCCGTGGCAGCTGGCGGTGCTGTACGCGGCGCTGCTGCTGAACGCGCTCGGCGCCGGCGGGTATCGGCCGTGCATCGTGGCGTTCGGCGCCGACCAGTTCGACGAGTCGGAGGCGGCGGAGCGGGCGCGCACCTGGGGCTTCTTCAACTGGTACTACTTCTGCAACGGCGCGTCGCAGCTGGTCGCCGTCACGGCGGTGGTGTACGTGCAGGACAACGTCGGCTGGGGCTGGGGGCTCGGCGTGCCGACCTTCTGCATGGCCGTCTCTGTCGTCGCGTTCGTCTCCGGGTACCCGCTGTATAGGAGGCTCGAGCCGGCGGGGAGCCCGTTCACGCGGCTCGCGCAGGTGGTCGTCGCCGCCGTCAGGAAGCGGTGGGTGCCGAGGGCCGCCGTCGACGCCGGGATGCTCTACGAGAACGACGACATGGACGCGCCCATCTCGCTCTACGGCAAGCTCGTCCACACCGAACAGCTCAGGTATCGGCTGAGTCCGACCTCTGATTCTGATCTCGTCTACGAGTGGTTTCGGTTTCAGCTAAATTCTTTCCGAATTTGGTTGTTTTCGGTCTTGCCGGTCCCCGGAACCACGGAAATTTCAAGTATATATATTTTCACTTTTCTAAAAAAAAAATCCAATTATTGCCTTTTTTGTGAAAGTTGAATGTCCACCTCATTTACAACGTTTTTCTTTTTTTTTCCTCTAAAAACGAAACTTCTTACAATGCAAAAGTGAAAAACTATAATTTCGGCATGTGATCAGTTATTTGACTGATTTTATCTCTTATCGATCAATTATTTTTCACTACTAGATCAAAAAGTATTCAAAGATTTGCATGCTTACCTTTTTTAGAGAGTGAAACAATTAGATAATTATCTAATATAATATAGAAAACTTCAACTTTTTTGAATTCCTACCAATATGAAAAAAAATCTAATATAGAGAAGCAAACCCATAAATATATAAAACAAGAAAATTAATTGAAGTTATATTAAGTTGTACTTTTTTTATACTACGAAGTTTAGGGGGCCGACAAATAAGAAATTTTCAGTCAATTGATAAATAGAAAAAATATTGAGTTTTAAGTAATATTGTTCTTGCAAAAAATCGTAATCAACTTTCCATAGCCCACAAGGAAAATCAAAGACAAAACCATTGACAAGTAACATCAAGCAACTCTTAAACCTTCTTTGAACCGCAGAAATGTTGTTTCTCTAAAATTCCGACGTTACAAACGAGACGTGGCCGGTTTTGAATAAACAAGTCTAAAACAATAAGAGATTGGTACTACCATGCAACCAGCCAAACCGGGCATCGAAGCCAAAAACATTCATGAAGAAGAAGACATAGCAGATTAAGGAGGAGAGGTCGGCCAATGGCGCCGAAACTAAGCACAGTATTTCCATGCTGCACTGTTGCACCACGGTACTGAGACGATAGCTGGCCGCAAGCCGCTGGATGATCTCTTGTGGACTTGTGGTCTCTGGCTTTTGACAAATTTGATCGAACCAAAGAAGAGATGGGAATTCATGTGTCCATGATTGATTACTGAAGAGACGTATGAGTAATAGTATATGACTATAAGTGACCCGTGATTGCAGCATCGCCATCGATCATTTGGCGGCCAGAAGATATGCTCAGAAAGCTCTGGCCAACAGAGAATTATTTCCTCTGTCCCATAGAAAAAACCAACTGCCAACATCTTAAAGAAGGGGTTAAGCTGAAGAACAAAAAACTAAAATGTTTCTTATTAATAGAAAAATACTATATGTTGTTGGGTTAGTAAGGGGTATTGAAGAGATAAAATTTCTTAATTTGTAAACCGACAGTAGATAAGAAGATAGGAATTAGTTTATTCTGGAATAAAAATTAAACTCTAAAAGTTGATTTATTTTAGGATGGAGGGAGTAGTTATGATTGTAGTATTACTTTGCGAAAGAGAGAACAAGATGATTTAACAGTTTTCATCAACAGATCTGAAGAACAATAGAGTCTTTGCATGCAGCTCCGAAATGAGAAAAAAAAATGAACAGGAAAGTGGATGGTCACCGGCTACTCTGTGATCAGTGATCACTATGTATTATGGTCTTTATGGCATGGTTTGAGCTCTGTTCAAACTTAAAAACAACTTTGAGCTCGGTTTGGATATAACAACCATGGCCCTACTCAGTTACAAATTATTTCAGTGTTTAGAGGGATACTGTGTTTTTTGAAAACCCTCGTGGTATTGCTCTAATCATTTGAGCTACGGTTGATAAGTTGTAGAAAAATAAAAGAAGCAACCAAATATAATTTATGAAAAACTTTTATATGTGTATTATTAACGGTTTGGAAGTCAATAATGTAAACTAGACTATAATGAAAAAACCCCAAGAACTACTCTAAAATTAAATTTTAAAATTCAAATTTTGGTTGCGGTGCTAGAGCTCTAGATTTGCTACTTTTATGCTCTTGCATGTTCCTTCAGAAATGCAACAAGTTCTGAACGGCACCTAGCCACTTCGTGAAAGAAAGGTCCCAAAATGGCGTAAACCTCTGTCTCAACCTAAAAATCTAATAAAATCTTTCGTTGTCCCAATAGATTGTTATAGTACATTGGTCTTTCAAAAAAAAAATGTTGTACATTGGTAGCGACACAGCCTGCCAGAATGTTCATTTGAAATTGCAAACTCTGGCTGTTTTATTTCCTCTGAGATGAGTGTGTTTTTCCAAAAATACAATTTAAATCTGCAATCATTTTGATTCTCGTCGCTGTTGTTTTTGTACTGATGGTGCTGATTCTTGGCTCCGGCGGTGCAGCTTTTTCGACCGAGCAGCCATCGTCACCGACGGCGACCTCACGACGACGGACGCCTCCGACGGCAAGCCGCCGTCGTCCCCCGTCCCCAACCCGTGGCGGCTGAGCACGGTGCACCGCGTGGAGGAGCTCAAATCGGTGCTCCGCATGGGCCCTATCTGGGCGGCCGGAATCCTGGTGATCACGGCGGCGTCGCAGCAGCACACCTTCTCCCTGCAGCAGGCCAGCACCATGGACCGCCGCCTCGCGCCTGGGTTGTCGTCGTTCCAGATCCCGGCGGGCTCCATGACCGTCTTCACCATGCTTGCCATGCTCGCCACCCTCCTCGCCTACGACCGGGTGCTCGTCCCGCTGGCCCGCCGCGCCACGGGGCTGGACCGCGGGATCTCCTACCTCCACCGCATGGGAGTCGGGTTCGCCGTCTCTGTGGCGGCCACCCTCGTCGCGGGCTTCGTGGAGCGCCGCCGCAGGGACGCCGCGACGGCCGCGGGCACCATCGACGCCGGCACGGCGCCGCTGTCGGCGTACTGGCTCGTGCCGCAGTACGCGCTGCACGGCTTGGCGGAGGCGTTCAACTCGGTGGGGCACCTCGAGTTCATGTACGACCAGTCGCCGGAGAGCATGCGCAGCATGGCGACGGCGCTCTTCTGGCTGTCCATCTCGCTGGGGAGCTACGTCAGTACGATGCTCATCTCCGCCGTGCACCGGTGGAGCGCCGGCGCTGACGGGTCCAACTGGCTCCCCGACAACATCAACCGCGGCAGGCTCGACTACTTCTACTGGATCGTCACGCTGCTCCAGGTGCTCAACCTGGTGTACTACGCCATTTGCGCCAAGTGCTACACGTTCAAGCCCTTGCAGCTCCGTGAGGCGGACGAAGATGCCAAGCCCCAAGTTGAACTGCAAAAAAAGGCTTCACCTTTGAGTCGTTGAGCTAGTGAAGAGCATGGATGTATCTGAGGTGCAGGTCTAGCTAGAATCAAGTAGGTAGATTCATCAACCTTGAGGTATATATGTGTATCTACATCAGGAATAAACCACAAGAATGCATCTCTCGAATTGAGATCATATCAAACCAAGAACATCTCGTGCGTTGATGCAGACTGTTCAGGTAAGCGGTATTTGGAGGATTCCAGTGGCAAATTGCGTAACAGATCAAATATGCCAATTCCAGAAAAGATATGATCTTGGCATAGCTCAAAATCACAATTCAGAACTCAACATACAGATGCATTATTGAAGAAGCATATATACACCAACAACCATACATGGTAGCATCAAGCATCACAACCAGACAGGAACACACACAATTAGGTACCTGATCTTTATTTGTAGCTGTACTTGCTTGATTGCCAAATCAAGCATCAGGGTCAGCCGTCCAAGAACGTGGCGGCATGGCCGGTCAGGCGCCGGCGTCGCCGATCAGACGGTGAACTTGATTTCGAAGCCGAGGGAGGGGTGGACGGGGTCGGCCGGTGAGGGGACGACGGCGGTGACGGCGGAGGCGGGGGGACCGACGGGGAGGTGGCGGGACACCATCTCGTCGACCTTGGTGGGGTCGCCGGAGAGGAGGGCCTCCACGGTGCCGTCGCGGCGGTTGCGGACCCACCCGGCGAGGCCGAGCGACTCCGCCGTCTCCGCCGTCCAGTCGCGGAACCCCACCCCCTGCACCCGGCCCTTCACAACGACGCGCACCGCCTTTCGCGCTGGTGCCTCCTGCGGCTCTGGTGGCGGCGGCGCGGGCGAGGACGTGGCGTCGGCGGCAGCGGGGGTGGCCATGGCGACGGCGGCAGGGGAGACGTGTCTTGGATGGAGGAATCTGCCAATCTGGAGAGTGGTGGACGCTGCTGGGCCTCGAGCTCAGCTGCTTGCAGTCTTGCAAACCGGCCCAGTGTGAGACCTTTGTGTGCTTAGCTTAGAATTTTTACTGTAGAAAATTATGAGTGTGCTTTAAAAACCGTGCTGAAACTTCGGACCTTAAAAACTCAATCTTCCCGGCCGAATTTCGTAAAATTTTTTTGGACAAACCCGACAAAGTGGGGGGGGGGGGGAAGCGGATGTAAAATTTTCTGTAGATGTACGTAGAGTACTTATTTGTCCGATTCCGAGACCGTATGCGAAAGTTATGACTGTTTTAAGGTAGTTAGCGCGCGTTACAATAATTTGCCGTGGATTCGGACCGTCCGATCGCTGTGCGGACGGTCCTATGCATTCGCCGCCCTGGGGGACGGCGGCGAATGCCCCCAGGGGGCCAAATGCAAAATTGCATTCGCCACCGTCCCCTAGGGCGACGAATGCAATTTTGCATTCGGCCCCCTGGGGGCATTCGCCGCCGTCCCCCAGGGCGGCGAATCCACGTGGCCTCCCCGTGGCTAACGGCCGCCGGGGCCGTTAGCCCCGGGTGACGGGATGCCATTCGCCGCCCTGGGCCACGGCGGTTTTTAAATACCGTCGTGGCCCAGGGCGGCAAGAGGTTAGTTTTGCAAATGATCCAAATCAAAAATTAGTTTTGTAAATTAAAAAAAAATTAAATTAGTAACAGTAAAAATTCGCTTAGCTTACCTGAAGATTTTGGTGAGCTTACCTGTAAGGGCAGTCTCAACCCAAGATATTAAATATAGTTTCTATAATTTTCACATCATCAAGAAATTAGTAGTAGATACTATATTTTCAATACAAACACTACTATTTTATACTTGAATTTAATACTACTCATTTCTTATTATGTCTTAGATGTTGTGTAGAAACTATATTTTATGTAAGATCTGATTTCCTCTTCTTTATTTATTTACTTACTTGCCACATTATCTTTTATCTTAGGTGCTAGCTTATTTAATTCTATGGACATCATTCTAGTCACTAGGTTAGAACTGCCCTAAGAGCATCTTCAATAGTGCCTCTAAACTAAGACTTTAAACAGGTTTTTAGTGAAAAAAAAAGATCCAGCAGGGTCTTTATTAGGATCCTCAAAATAGAAATGCCTCAAATCCCTCCCCGCAGCTCTATTCCTAGCAGGGGCGTAGCCAGGGGTAGTCTTGGTGGGCTTATGACTATCCCCAATTTTGGCCCAGAGACACCCCCTACCCATAAAATTTTGGCCCAACAAACTAGCAAACGGCCTAAGAAGAAGAAAGAAGAGGCTAGGGCACACACAGCAGGAGAGTGACTCGGCGGCTGCCCACAACGCGCTGCCTCCTCCCCCTCCCGACGCCGCGACGTGCCGCTGCCGCCACTGCCCCAACACACAGCCCCGACGGCCGACGCCCCGACGGCCGCCTGCCCGCCTCCACCTCCGGCGCTCCACCGTCTCCGGCCCGCTGCCTCCTCCCCCTCCCGACGCCCCGACGCGCCGCCCGCCGAGGCGCCGCGGCGCCGCCTGCTCGCCTCCCCCCGTCCTCCGGCCGCCTACCCGGCTCCGCCTCCGGCGCTGCGCCGCCTCCGGCCGTGCTGCCTCCTCCCCCTCCTAATGCCCCGACGCGCCGCCCGTCGAGGCACCGCGCCGCCGCTCCGCCCGCCTGCCCGGCTCCGCCTCCGGCCGCGCTGCCTCCTCCCCCTCCCGACGCCCCGACGCGCCGCCCACCGAGGCGCCGCGCCGCGCCGCCGCCTGCCTGTCTCCACCCGTCCTCCGCCCGCCTGCCCGCCTCCACCTCTGGTGCTCCACCGCCTCCGCCCGCTGCCTCCGCCCGCCGAGGCGCCAGCCTGCCGCCTCCGCTCTCCGGCCTGCCTGCGCCTGGCTCCTGCCCTGGAATCAGAATCAGGTATATTATATATCCTGCCCCCTTCTATATCATGTTTATATATATATGCAGTTTTGTATTTTGGTCTGATTGTTTAATGGAATCAGATATTTGTTGTATCTACAGTCCAATTTATTTCTTGTATTTCAATTCTTTCATTCTGTGAAGATATAATAAATATATTCATTGCTAAGACCAAGCGAAGATTACGGTAGCGGCATTGTAATCTTCTATGTATGTGTAACATCTTTGCGTATTTAGAATTACCTATGTTGTAATGTTTGCATATTTTAAACTATTTATGTTCTAATGTTTATATATTTTGAACTTGCTAGTTAGAGTAGTCGATTATTAATAACGTAAAATATTATTTGCATATTTGTATCGCCTTTTAACAAAAATTTATAGTTGTATATGAGATTTATGGTGTTAGAAAATTTTAGTATGTGATGTGAATTTGTGAGTTAGGACTATCCAACTAAAAATTCCTGGCTACGCCACTATTTCCTAGAGGCTCTATAGCCATCACTCATTTCTCTTTTTGTTGGCATAGGTGAAATTTCAGCTCAGGCTTCTATCGTGCATGGTACTTTACCAGTGACCTCTGAGGGAGGAGTACCAATAACGTAATAAATCCATGTTAAAGAAGTTCCTATAGATACATAAACAAGCAAGCACATAAGCAATTTCGAGATGATCTTGTGAAGTATTTATGGGCACTTCATAGTGCTCAGTAGTTTGTTTCATTATATTTTCTATGGTTATTTCGTGTCTTGAACTTTTATTTACAGGATATATCATTTTTATGTTTCTAAATTTTGAATAAAAATTTAAATTATGGTGTTTTAAATTATTTTAAATTATTAATTTGTATATGGATGAATTCTACGTGTTACAAATATTTATGTTTCAATTATTACAGTGTCAGACTACACATATACATATAGTGTATGGTGAAATACAATAAAAAAAGAAATAGGGGCTGAGAAATAAAGGTCGTTACTGGAGTTCGAGACATGTTTGGGGTTTAAAGAAAATGGGGGTAGCCCCTATTTAACTTTTGAGGGCTCTAAAATGGGGGCTGTCGGAGGACGAAGCCTCGACGGCGGGAAGTCGGGAGACCCCCCTTTTGAGGTTCGGCCAGGGGAGCTGTTTCTCAGGTGTACGAGGCGTTGGAGAAGACGAGAAACAATGGCACACAGAGGAGGCGAGAGGATTTATACAGGTTCAGGCCGCCGGAGCGTAATACCCTACGTCCTGTGTGTATGCTATGTGGGAGAATGTGTACGGTTGTGTTACAAGGTGTACCCGGGGAGCTCGGGAGCGTAACCGGGAGAGTTGGGGAAGAAGAACAGTAAAGGTTGCCTTGTTGCCTATTGCTCGAGCTTGTGCTCTCTCTCTCATCTGCGGCATGGATCCTCCTTTATAGAATTCAGCCCAGTCCACAGTGTCGGTACGCGGAGGGAGATATTTTCCGGTGAGCTCTCCTATGCGCCCCTCCGCCTGCGACGCCCACGCCGGAGTTGGTGGAGCGTCCCGTCGCCCTGTCCGCCTTTGACACCCATGCCGGAGTTGGTGCAGCACGGCGGGTAGGTCGCCTCGGAGAGCAGCCGCTGCAGGCGGCTAAAGTCGTGCGAATGTGACCGAGCATACTGTAACTGCCAGAGCGTGGAAGAAAGGAGCTCTCTCAGTCAAAAAGTTTCTGACTGCTCAGGGTCTCGTGCGGTGGACAGGGGTGACGCGCCCTGTCACCGACGCCGTCGGCTCACCATAAATGCGGTGGTTGGTGATGGCCAGCTCGAGCCGGCTCGCGCCCGGGCGCGGCGCGTGAGCGCCGAGGCCCGAGCGTCCCGGCCGGCAGCGCCGCAGCCTCAGGCGTTAGAGAATAACAGCGATGGCAGTTGTTTTTTGGCACAGAAAGTGGGCCGGGGGGCTGATATGGCGAAGGCCTTATGTTCCCGAGAATGTGGACCCCATTCCCGTTTGCGCGATGGGGCCTGGGCCTGTTGCTCGACGGGGCTTAATCCGGGCAGGACAGGGCCATATTCGGGGAACGAAAGGCGCGGGCCCACAGGCTTAGCAGGGAACGAGGCGACGCGTCGTAATTGCGTGGGATAAGACGTGGCGAGGGGAGGTTCACTTCCGGTCCGCCAATCGAGGGCCGTAAGGGCGGAGTCGAAGGGGGCTCCACGGGTTCTTCCGAGACTATAAGCGCAGCGACGGTAGCCGCTTCTCCCATTGCTGAGTTGGGACTGCCATTGCCTTAGCTGTTTCTTGCGCCCAGAGCTCAGGCTTCCGCGCGCGCGCTTCTCCCTGCTTGGCTCTTCCTTCTCCGCTCCCGTCGCCGTATTCACGATGCGCGCGCCGGCGCGCGTTGGTACGGCGCTGGACGGGGGCGTTCCGCGTTCGCGCTGAATGACGAGCTGGGATGGAGAGGGTGAAGAGGATGATGCGGCCGCCACGCGGTGGAGGGCGCCCGGAGGTGCCCTGGCGAGTCGAGGCCGGCGCCGCGAGGGGCAACGAAGTGTGTACTTCGTCGACTACGCGGTCGGCGGGCTTGTTCGCGTTCTCCGATTTCTTTTTCCAGGTGCTGGAGACGTACGAGGTGCAAATGATGCATCTGACCCCAAGCGCCTGTGATGGTGCTGGGGATTTTCGCGCACTTGTGCGAGATGTTTGTGGGTGTGATGCCCTCGGTGGATCTTTTCCGGCGTTACTCATCATGAAGAGCCGAAGAACAAGGCCACCACCTGCCGAGCGGGTAGGTTGTGTGTTCTTCCACGGCCGCCCCGGCGTCGAGTTCATCCGATGGACGCTGCGAAACAAATGGGATTTATTGGCGCCAGAACTGGGTTTACATCGGCGTTGATGCAACAGAGGCTCCGGCTGCCCGAGACGGCCCAGAAGGTGAAGAGCTGGACCGAGCCGCCGCCGGAGACGCGCGGTTGGGCACCTTTTGTGTTGGCGCGTGTCGCTGGCCTGGGGCGGCGGGGTTAAATGCGGTACATGGTCGTCGGTGACTTCCTCAGCCGGCGGCTGGCGCCGCTCACAGGAGGCCGGGCCTGTTGGCTGTACACTGGGTCCCAAGATCTCTCCAGGACACCATCCCGACGACCTGAGTAAGGCGACGATGGCCTGTTAATGGCGTCGGCGCTGGAAGGAGGGGTGCGCGGCGTACGGCGCTCCGAGGGCGTGACGCCGCTTTGCGCGACCCGCGGTCGGGTGAGGATCCAGAAGTCCCCGCGATTCGACCCGTGGGCATCGTTGTTTCACAGATCACCCCCAAGATCGTCGAGGTACCCGACGTCTCGGGGAGCAGATGTGCCGGCTGAAGCGCCGGTGCGTCGAAGAAGGAGGGAAGCGACCGGGGGGCCCGATCCAGGACTCGCGGCGGCCAAAGAAGGCGAAGGTCGTTGCTCCGGTGACATCATCCCCCCCCCCCCCCCCCCCCCCCACCCATTCGCCGACCTCTCCGAGCCGCGCGGACGGGAGGACCGGGACTGCATGGCGCCACAGATTGCGCGGCGCGGCAGGCGTGCTCGGCCGTGGCCCCAGAGCACGGGAGGCGACTCCGGCCCCCTGGGGCGGGTCAACGGAGGTCTCGACGCGGGGGGCATCATTGAGCTGGCGTCGAAACGCCAGAAGCACGGCCCGTCGCGTCTCGGGCGCGGTAGGGAAGACAGGATCCGCGGCGGGAGCCTGCTGTCCTTGAGTCCCAAGCGTGGGAGCTTCAAAGGGCCCAGGCTAGGTAAACGCTTCGACCCATTGGTACTTCTATCTAGCACATTTCCTCATGCGTTTATCGATCTGATCTTTATTCCGGCTGGTTCGGCCTTTACAGGAAGGGCCAGGGGCAGATGACGGCGCCGCCGGCCGACGGGGCGGTGCAGTGGAGCGCTGACGGCTCGCGCGGTCCCGCACGCCTGCCATCGCGGGCACGGTGGTGGATATGGAGGTCGCGCGGCCCGCGGAGCGGGCCTCCGCGGGACAAGCGCGGTCCCCGCTGCGGAGGGGAGAGAGGACGCCGGGGCCCGCCGTGTCCGCGGGGGGGGAGCGGGCCCTGTCCTTTTTGCTGCGGCGACCAGGCGCTGTGGAGGCGCAGACTGCATGCGCGCTGGGCAACTAGTCGTCGCGCTGGCGAAGTACAGGTGCGGCCGCGCGAGTCGCGAGTCCGCTCGGCTCCGGGGAAGCGTCGAGAGGGGGCAGGCGGATCACGGTGGCAGCGGAGAGTCTCGTTTTCCGTACGATTGCCACTGAAATCCTTGTGTTGACCCGCCGTCAGGAAATCGAGGCGGCGGAGGGCATCGCCCAAGTTGGAAATTGCGCCAAGATGCCGCGACGCCTCCCGCCCGGTCGAGGCGAAGGCGCGGGAAAGGAGATGACATTCCGGGAGGACCGTCTCGGGCGAGGAGGCCCGATCTTGCGGCCGGAGCGCGAGGTCAGCGGCGGGAGGTAGCCGTGGCGGTGAATGAGGGGCCGCCAAGCTTTCAACGCCATGGCCAGGACAGCGCATGGCGCTCGGGGCCAGGAGAAGAGCTGGCGACTGGGAAGAAAGCCTTGCAGCATGGGGTCCGACCGCGACGAGAGGGCGAGCAGGCGAAGATGCCTGGCCGCCGGACACTAGACGCCAAAGCCGAGGCCTCGGGACACGAGAGGCGATTCTCGAGGAGAAAGAGGACTCCTTGGCTCGGGGGAGGCGGGGTGAGGCTGCCGAGGCCCGGCAGGCGGAGAAGGAGGTCTCCTGGAAACCCGCGACGACTGAGGCCGTGGCGCGCGGGGCCGCCGTGCGGGCCGTGTCAAGCGGTCTCCGTCATCGCAGGCGGGCAGCTCAAACGAGGGCTGCAGGCGGAGGGACGGCTGAGATTTCGTGGCAAGGTAGCCTCGCCTCCGAAAGAATCCGACGACGAGGTTGCAGCTTGCTGGGGAGGTACAGCTCGATGTCGGGGGGTGTCTCAACGCATCGGCGTCCGGGCACCTCGCAGAGGATCCGACCTACCAGGGGGTCGGTCAGGCGCTGGTGGAGCTCGGCGACTTGCTGGATACGCTGGAACCTGCTCCCAGCAAATTCATGAAGTCTGGAGAAGGAGGGAACAGAGCCTTGCCTCGCGGTGGCGAGTAACGTCCTGCTGCTACGGGCTCGAGACGCGAAGTTTTCCCTGCCCGTGCTGGAGGTATTCCCCACCGATGGGGAAGAGAGCTCGGAAGGCCGTGGCCGACGCTGCTGCGACGGTGGCCAGATTCTTTAACCGGGGGGAACACCCGGAGAAGCCAGGGACCGACGATTCCGGCGAAGAGACTCGGGCCCGAGGAGTGACTTCCCCCGTGGGCGAGCGGCTGTGGTCCTCCGGCATGCTTGTATTTTGCCTTCACCTGTTTGTACAAGAAAGACATCGTGTGTGTATGTAACATGTTTGTGTTTTTCGCACCTGGATGTTGCGTCGCTGCTCCGGGATTTCAGCAGTTGATCGGGAGGTGATCGTGAGGGGACGGTCCGAATTTAGGCATTCGGCGGGATGTCTTGGGGGCAACGCTAGACCGTCACCGGCCCGGATCTGCTCGCACCACGTGGGGGATGTTCGGGGTTGGCTCGTAGACGCTGCATAGGTAGGTATGGCCCAAGCGTTAAGCTCGTGCCGTTTGGCTCGCCGGAGCTCTTGGACGACTCGCAGCGGCACGGGGTCGCCAGGTAGCGAAAACACGCACCTGGGGTGGCTGGGGAGGAGCTGGTCGGGCGGGCACCGCTGCGCCGGGAATTAAGCTGGCCCGACGGGGGGCGCTGCCGGACCCGGGCATCGCAGTGTCGGGGCACGGTCACGACCTGGTACCAGGCCATGGTAACCTGGCGGCACTGACCAGCAGCCCAATATGCGCGGCTTCGGCAAATCCCACTTGCTCCCGGGCCGAGGAGAGCGAACGCGTGGTCGTAGAAAAGAGAAAGATAGACACCCGAACAAGCGTAAAGTTGAATGAGGTGCATATCTGGATGTTGACGAGCATGGTGCGGTTGCGCGGGTACGACTCGGGGCCGGCACTGTCAGCTCTATGCTCGGCCTGGGAACTTCGGAGATGGTGCGCTCGCCTTCCACTTAGCGCCCGGGTCTGGGGCTTCTCGGGTGCTGTACGCAAGCACCCTTCTTAACCCTTCGGGGAGCATCTGGTCTGCGCACGATGGACCCGTGAGGTATATGGCTCGTCCTTTTTGTCTATCTCATGTACGAGCGTGGGTCAACACTTCCCGAAGGGATCCTCGGTACGCGACCGTGCATGAGGAGAGGGTTAACGCACAAGCATTTCGCCCACCTCTTTGGAAAGGACGGTCCGAAGCTAGCAGGCAGGGCGTCGGAGCCGCAGGAGCGCGAGTCGACGATGCCTGGACTAGCATATCGGGGCTCGATCACTCTCCGGCAAGGGACTGATGACAATGCGCAGACCCACGCCGACGGCGCGGCCGGTACCCTCCCAACAGGGATGGGGCACCCACGGGTGCAAACACGGAAAGGACAAGGGCAAGACTAGAGGATATTGAAAAAAGCTGTTTATATGAATGTACCACATATGGGGCCCACCGGCAGCGTTGAGTTTTGGAGGGAACCACCGCTGGCCCGAGCTCCTACAACTTAGGGATATGTTTATGGACTAAAACTTGCGAAGATGTTCGATATTCAAGGATTGGGAAGCCGGGGGTCCATCCTCCCTGGCAGTCTTACGAGCCGGTCGGGAGACACGATCACAGGAAGGGGCCTTCCCACATGGGGAAGCTTATTCTTCGACGTGTAAGGACACGGCGGAGGATAGGTCCCCGACTGGAGTGATCGGGCCCGAACCTTACGCTGGTGATAGCGCTTAAGGCTCTGCTGGTAACGTGCGACTCGGAGCGAGGCGCGTCGTCTTCGCTCCTCGAGGAAGTCGAGGGTTGTCCAAGCTGCATGTTGGTGGTCGAGTGTTTGTCGCTGTAGCGCTGTACCCAGGGGGGGAGCCGAAGGTGAGTTCTGACGGCAGAACGGCCTCGGCCCCGTTACCAGGAAAAAACGGTCTCCCGGTGCCGGCTCGGCTGTGGTACGATTGGCCACAAGACCGCTGGGAGCTCGTCGATCACTTGACGCCGTGTTTCTTGAGGTCGTTGTAGACCTTGTCTTGAGGCCCCGTAGGATCTCAGCGTTTGCCCTCTCCGGCCTGCCATTGCTGGTAGGTGGGCAGGGGAGGCGAAGCAGAGCTTATGCCGGTGGTCGGAGCAGTATTCGCGAAGAGCGCTCGGGGGGGGTGAACTGCGTGCGTTGTCGGTGATAATGCGGTTGGGGATCCCGAAGCGGCTGGTGATTCCTCCGGATAAACTTGAGCGCTGAGTGCTTGTCGATGTCGATACGGGGAACGCTCCGCCACTTCGTAGACTTGTCGAGGGCGACATAGAGATGCCGATAACCCCCAACTGCCCGGGAAAGGGGCCGAGTATATCGAGTCCAGACGCGGAAGGCAGGACAGGGGGATCATCTGGAGTGCTTGCGCGGCTGGTGGCTCTGTTTGGCATGAAACTGGCCGGGCAACGTTGGACGAGGTCGAACGCGTCTGCCAAGGCCGTGGGCCAATAAATCCATGCGGAAGCCTTACCGAACCAGGGATCGAAATGCGGGCGTGGACTGGACACTCCTTCGTGGATGTCGGCGAGATCTCGACTCGGAGTCGGCGGAACGCGCTTGAGCAGGACGCTGTTGGGCAGCCGGTAGTAGGTCCCCTTCTTACAGGCATAGCGCTTAGACAAGCGAGCGATCTTTTGCTGCTTCACGTGTCTTCAGGGAGATGTGCTCGGAGAAGATATGCCCGGATTTCGTCCTCCAGGAGGGCCGCTGGTCCCCGCCGCGAGGACAATTCCTGGAGGCCGTGAGCGCGATGTCAGGTCAGGCCCGGCTCAGGGTTGAGCCGAGATGCGGTCCCGGAAAGCACGCGAGGAGTTCCGAGGCTTCCTGGAAACCCCGGGGACAGGCGCCCGCGAGGAACCAGTCTGAGACTCGTCGGCGGCTAAGTTGCGACTCGTGAGTGACTGGCGAAGCGTTGAGGTCGTCGAAGACGGCGCTACAAGCCTCCCACTTCGTCCACGTATCGCGAATGGGGATCAGGGTCTGGTACTCCCGGACACCTGGGTGATGACGCAGCTCGGAGTCGCCTTCGGCAGACCGTCCACCCCAGGCGTGGTGTGATGTCGCCCGGAGGCCGCGAGAAGCCCTCGTACTCAGCCATGTTGTTGTGCCCTTGAATTTGACGGTGGACGACGAGCGAACTCGTCTCCGGCCGATACGGAGGACATCCCGCCCCGGCCTGGGCGGCAAGCCCGGCCTGTGGCGCAGAGCCGTCGAACTTCATTATCCTAGTGGAGCGCAGGTCAGTGTTGTCGAGGGGAGCGTGCGGGGGGGGCCGGGAATCCGGCGTCCAGTGAGCGATTGTGTCCGGTCGGGGTCCCGGCGTCCATTCCGCTAGAAAATCCGCCAGACTTGCTTTGATGGCGTGCGCGCTGTAAGCGGAGGTGTCGAACTCAGCTGAGCTCGACCGCCCACTATCGACGGCCGGTTCTCCCTCCCGTTTATGCAATTATCTGCCAGGGGAGGAGAATGTGAGCTACGAATACCTTGTGCGCTGGAAGTAAGGCGAAGTTTCCTGGACGCGATTGAGACATCGATAGGCACTTTACACCTGGCGGTAGCGCATTGCTTCACGGAGTACCCTCGCTGACGAAGTTACCCGCTTCTGTGTGTGTTCCCACCGCCCACAAGGGCCGGACGTCGGGCTCGCTCCCGGGACGGGAGCGAGCTGCGCCTGATGGGACAGACGGAGCTGGACATTGGGCCCGGGTTAATTTGGTGTCCGGCGCGCTTTCCGGGCTCGCACTCGCCTTGCAGGCTGCCAGGCCGGGCTCCGCGTGCGGGCCCGGGAGGTGAATCCCGGGCGGCGCCGCCTGCTGGCAAGGTGCGCTCGACGCACGAGCGCCGCCGCTACACCTGCGGGGTTGCCGCGATGCTAGAGCAACAAGGCTCGTTCTGGGTGGCCGGGAGGTGTTTGCACGAGTATCAGTGTTGGGCTCGTCAGGGACGTCGTTGGTCTATCAAGGCTTGAGTCCGTCGCTCAGTGGCCGTGGCGGAGGCGAAACTGCCCGATTCTTGAGAAGTTTGAATAGGGAGGCACGTCCCCAAGCCTGGAGAGAACCGACCTAGTCGGCCACGCACTGCCCGTTCAGCTCTGCTCCCGAGCCTCTCGGGCATGCGGTCGATTGCCGCTACTTCTCCGCGTTCCTCAATGCCCGCTGCACGAGGAACCCGAGGAGGCTTGCCGGCCGACCCCGAAAACGGCACTTGTCCGGTTCAGGCTTCATCCTTTGTGCATCCAAGGTATGAGATCGTCGGTCGGCAGATCATGAGCAGAGTTAGGCTGCGGTTCCGCGATTCAAATACCAAATCGTCGACGTAGGCCTCCATTTAGCGACCAAGCTCGACTCAAATTTACGACGGAACAGCACGCTGGAAAGTGACAAGCATTTCTTC
>RYFJ01003203.1:0-61580 GCA_003991445.1 Oryza meyeriana var. granulata
GAAATTATGCTATACGCTGTATGTGCTACCCACAGACCGATGAAGGTAAACAAGATATGCTTCATGAGAGCCTTATGCTAACATAATGTTTGAATCGTCTTATTCCACCAGTCTCGAGGAGAATACACCTATAAGGATCCACGAGCTGGTCTTCATTAAAATTGGAGATTGCAAGGTATTTTTTTTGCCCCCTCTTTTTCTTTTCGAGTTTTTTTAAAACACCTAACCACGTAATGGATTATATTTTCATACAGTTACTCGGCCTACATGCGTGCCCTCCACCAGTTGCCATCAGAACAAAACCAAAGTGGCAACATTATTCCAGCCGACATGACGCTGAAGAGTCTAAACTTTCGAGTGGTACACTACTCGGAGAGACTATAAATTTCTCATTCCCCGCTGACATGACGCGGATGAGTCTAACTTTCGAGTGGTACACTACTCGGAGAGACTATAAATTTCTCATTCCCGCTGACATGACGCGGATGAGTCTAACTTCGAGTAGTACACTACTCGGCAAGACTATAAAAAATTCTCATTTCCCGCGACATGATGCGGAGGAGTCTAACTTTCGAGTAGTATACTACTCGGAAGACTATAAACATTCTCCAGCTGACGAGTGAAGAGTCTAACTTCCGAATGGGGACGCCACTCGGGAAAGACTATAAACACCCTTTTCCCCTAGCTGACATGACGCTGAAGAGTCCCATATACGGGTAGCATCCTACTCGCAAGACTATAAACACACATTCGACTGACATGAAGTCGAAGAGTCCTACATTACGAGTAGTTCCCTACTCGGCAAGACTGTAAATCATATTCGGTTGACATGATATCGAAGAGTATCTCATGTACCAGTATAATCTACTCGGCGAAAGACTACAAGGTAAAGATCTTTGACTTTACGTTTAATTGTTTCCACAATTAAGCACAAAGTCGGGGGCTACACCTAATAGGTGCGCCTATTCGGCGCACCTATTCCAACATCTACATCGAGCCCTTCATAGCCTCGCTGCAGCTGACATGAAGCAGGACTCGAGAGAAGCAAGCACTCAGACAAAGAGCACTCGGAGCAATGCACTCGGGAAGACTTCACCGTGGAGGATGAGCACTCGGCATCAGCTGTGACTCAACTATGAAGGCTCGGGGGCTACTTGGGTGCCATGGGCCCCGGGTACCTCATGACAAGCATATGGGCCACTCGGATAGAGGATGGGCCTAGTCTTGTAATTAGAGATATAGCTAGCGATTCGGCAGGCTTCGCCTTGTATAGAAAGGAATATACAGTCCTTAGTCGGGTGCGTTATATCTCTAAGGGGAGATCTCCTAGTCGTAATCGATGGGGACTCCTACCTTGTAACCCTGTCCCCCAGTATATAAGGGGAGGCAGGGTGCCCCATGAGGGCAGGTTGAGTTGGTTCACCAGAATCACCACCACAAATCCTCAAAGGAATAACACCACAACTGGACGTAGGGTATTACCTCACATCGAGGGCCTGAACCAGTATAAAATCTCCCTATGTTCCTTTGCAATCCACCGAGTTTCCATCCGCCGAGTAGCCCCATATATTTATTGCCGGTGTAAAACATCGACACTAACCTTTTGCAGGATAATGAGAGTACTTAGCACTCATTGTACCAAAGTTCAGATATGGCCGAGAAGCTTGGATTGCCGATGCAACCGCATCCTCGTCCTTATTACGTCTAGTGGTTCAATTCTTGCAGTAAGTTGAAGGTAAGTAAAATTTGAAAGTGGAGTTTTCAGTAGGCAATTATCATGGTAGTGACAAATTCGATGTTGTTCCAATGCAAGCATGCTTCTCTACTTTGGGTAGACCTTGGAAATATAATAGAGATGTTGTGCACCTGGGAGATACCAACACGTATACTTCACACCATAATGCAAGAAATTTACGTTGCTACCTATGTCCCCTGCTGAAATTTTGAAAGATGATCTTGAGAGGGAAAAGATTAAAAACCATGAGGTTTTTGAGAAATAATGTAATAATACTAATGTTTTGATGCCTTCACCTAAACCTGAGTTATTGCAAAATGAACATATTGCATTGGGCACTGATATTTGCAGGTATCTAGAAGTAGCCAAGTAATGAGAGGAAGAGAGATAATAGAGAAAGAAAGATCCACCTGTTGTTCTAGGCATGTTTCAAGATGTTTTTTAATTAAGAGTGCACATATAGTTTTTGAAAATAAGAAACAAAGTTAAACAGACTAATGGTGCTACATTCACTCAAGGTATGACAATTTTGATGTGCTATATATGTCCACTAATCATGTTAGTTTAGAGCAATCACCATTGAATCGTGTGTTAAATTACCTTTGGTCACACGATGATTTGGTTCCTATTTCTTGTGATAAAGAAGAGTTGTGAACAATGCTTCACTTATATCCATGCCACAACTACGTGAATGAACATGTTTAGTAATGTTGTTGAACCACCATGTGCTGATTTTAGACATGTGTGGTCACATTGCTAGCGAGAATGAAGAAGCTTAGATTGCTATCTTCTGTAAATACTTGGGGTTATATCAAATTTGATGATCTTTGTCCACTCAATTGTTTGAAGAAAAATTATTGCTAGATCTCATTTGCCATGTCCTTCTCATGTGATTTTTCACATATTATTGCCAATTATGATAATAAAGAGAATATAATGCGACATAGAGTATACATTTGTTCGAATTTTAATATACCTCCTTTCATAATGACATGTCTTGTCTAGAGGACCACATGAGTATAAATAATTCTCTATCTAGTTCCTCTAGTTGTTTAAATGAGTTTCAGGTTGGTTTGCAAGAAGGAGAGTGTTGTAGCTGCACCAGACACTACAAGTGTTCTCCATGTTTAAAATTTCAGAATCCAACCATATGCACAAGCACTACCTCACCTATAAAAGATAAATATATGTTCATCAGGCTTAATGACAAGGTGAAACCGCGGACGGTTTCCAATCAAGAAGGGGAGGATGATGAGGACATCACTAGCTCAGATATGACCGTAGCTACCTTATGTATTCATCAACCAAAGGTACATGCTTTCTATGTAAGATTTACGCGTTATATATTTAAACAGCCGTTACTGCACCATGAGTTTTGTCTGTTCTTGTTTGCAGAGATACTTGCTTGGGTAAAGGGAAAGAGACCGAGCGCAAGGAACGCATGGATGATCAAAGAAGTTGATTGGGGACCAACCAAGACCTTACCCAAGTCTACTCCTACATCACCAAGTCACTTTTTGTGTGGGTGCCATGGGCCCCGGGTACCTCATGACAAGCATATGGGCCACTCGGATAGAGGATGGGCCTGGCCTTGTAATTAGAGATATAGTAATCCCTAGTAGACTTTGCCTTGTACGATAAGGAAAACACAGTCCTAGTTGGGTGCGTTATATCTCTAAGGAGATCCCTTGACCGTAATCCGGTTGGCGACTCCTACCTTGCTAACCCCCCCTGTCCCCGCCAGTATAAAGGGGAGCAGGGCGCCCCCGAGGGCAGGTTGAGTTGGTTCACCAGAATCACCACCATACATCCTCAAAGGAAAATACACCATAACTGGACGTAGGGTATTACCTCACATCGAGGGCCTGAACCAGTATAAACTCCCCGGTTCCTTTGCAATCATCAAGTTTCCATCCGCCGAGTAGCCCCATATATTTATTGCCAGTGTAAAACATCAATAGTTGGCGCGCCAGGTAGGGGCTTCGGCTAGATCAACATCAACAAACTTGATGGATCTAACAACCGGAGTCGATGGCAACAAGTTCTCCCCCGGGGACACAATCACGTTCGGCAGCCTCGACTTTATCCCCGACAAATTTGGCAACCTCACCTTGGCTGACTCGGACTCTATCCGATCTGCCAAGGAACCAGCCGACTCCGCGCCAGTCGGCCCACACGATGCCGCAGCAACCGTCACCGACATGCTGCAGCAATCTTCATCTGATCTAGGTCTCGGGACAACCCTCCCCTTCGGTGTTCGACTCGGACTCGGCCTTGAGCTGGCCAAGATCGAGCTAAGAAGGGAAGAGATCGTTAATCCCCCGTACGGACTCGGCAACACTATGGATACCTTCAATCAACATCTGACACGGCAAACCCGATCCCCTGGAGTTTGACTCGGATACGGCCCAGAGCTGCTCGAGATTGGATCTAGCGAGGTTGACAGTTGTAACACCCCCATCAACTACTCCGACTTCGACCCTCAGTCGGACTCCGACTCCCAGTCAGACTCCAACTCTAAGTCGGACAGCAGTTCGACAAGCTTCTCTCCACCATGAGAAATCTTCATGGCATCCAAAGGCTCTAGTCCTACTCAGGAATTACGCCAACTACGCGAGCAGCAAGAGGAGGAGACCTACCGACTGCGAAAAAACAAGAGGAAGAAGCAAGACGCCTGCACGCACTTCGCAACGACGACCCTACGCAGGGCGGGCGGACTGCTCAGCAAACAAATCCCTCAACCTGAGTTGGCGACCACGTCATCTTTGTTACTCCCCAACAAGAACATCGTGGCCGCTGCAACTCTCCTGGACACTCTCCAGTTTTGGGCCTGATCATCCGCCACCCCGACTATAGCAAGAATAAAAGCCATGATCACCGCTGCTGCATGTCAACAGCGCCAACAGTCGGGCAATACCCTCATACCGACCAGTCGGTCGGCTTCCCCAACGGCAGTCTCATCCGCCTCAAAGCGACGCCAAGCGGCCGGCTCTAGTCGACTGCACACGGAGTCATGCCAAATGTCACTCGGCATCCCCAAGAACAACTGGTGGCTCCGAGGCCAACCACGGCGTGACCTTCAGCAGGACATCAACGCTTGGTGCCGCGAACGAGAGGAAGACGTGCAACGCCGACTGGAAGACGAGAACGAGCGCTTCAGCCTCCACCACCAGCAGTTTCTCCGCCGTATTTGGATTCGGAGCCCTCCTGACGATGAAGGCATACCGGCCTTCACCCAAGAGCTACAACAAGTCAACTGGCCGTCGGGTTTCAAGCCTACTGGAATCAAAAAATACGACGGCAAGACCAACCCCGATCCTGGCTCACAGTTTACACTCTGGCGATCCGAGCAGCTGGAGGAAATCACAAAGTCATGGCTAACTACCTCCCAGTCGCTTTAGCCAACTTGGCGAGGACATGGCTAACAGGATTTCCCAAGCAATCAATCGGCTCCTGGGGAGAACTCCGGGAACGCTTCATCGACAACTTCCTGGGGACATACGAGAGGCCATCTTCCGAGCACGACCTGCATCAGTTGTATCAAAGGAAGAACGAATCTCTTCGTGACTTCATCAAGAGGTTTTTTGAGAAGAAGAACTCAATCCCGAAGATCAAGGACGAGGTCATCAATGCCGCCTTTCGAAAAGGAGTCAAAGACACCTCGTTCATCGACAAATTCACTCGGGAAGCCTCCCAACTCTGGCAAGGCTTTATTCAACATGGCGAACAAATACGCCGACTTGGCCCATGCTGTTGCTGAGGCCCTCGATGACAACAAAGCACCCTAACAGAAGAAGCGGAAGGGCACCGATGACGCGGTCCCAACTAAAGCTGGGAATCACAAACGCAAGTCAGACGGCTTTATTGTGGCAGCCGGTCACAACCGTCTTCGACCTTCGACGACTGGAGATTATCAACAAGTGACATGTTCAGGGGCTCACAGGCTCAACGCAAGGATGGCACCCCCACTCCCAAATACCGAACAGCTAAGTCGCTTTCTGATAAATATTTCCTTACTTGGCCTCGCCAATGCCGCAGCCGCTTACACCTAATAGGTGTACAAGCTGCACTTTTTCCTGTTTTTGCTCTTAAATGATTGCAAAAGTACTCATGTAGCATAAATCCTAATCCGTAAACTTTGCACCATGAAAGACAATTCAAGTCACCCAAAACACGTGTCTGGGAAAGACCATGAGCTAACTCCCCAACGCTAGGGGGGCTATGACTAGTTGGGGTAGAGTGCTTAAACGTAAGGGGTCAACTACTCGGGGAAATTAATATCAATAAGAGGAAGAACACGCATTTACATATATTGTAAAATACATTTATTCGGGTGATTATTTCATCATCAGATGCTACTCATCCGACATGTTTATAATGCAGGGCTAGTTCCGGATACACGTGACAGGAATCCAGGGCTACAAGCCCATCTCCTATGCTCGGGGGCTGGACCAGTCTGCCAAGATACGCTCAAAATGCTCCATGAGGGCTATTGACCGAGTACTTGCGCTAGTCAGGACGTCATCTTCCCCGGCTACGCTCTATGTGAGCTAACAACCGACCTCCGGTGCTAGTCAGGGTCGTATACCACTTGACTGGTGAGGTACGCCCCTGAGGGTCGCCAGCCGAATCATACGCTAATGCTAGGTTCGGGTACCATATTCGGTCAGAACTCGGTTGGGTAAGGTATGCCCCATGAGGGTCGCCAGCCGAATCCTATGCTAATGCAAGGTTCGGGTACCTTATTCGGCTAACAACCAACCTCCAGCGTCAATCGGGGCTCGGGTACAACTTCGCTGAGTTGGGTACGCCCCATGAGGGTTGCCAGCCAAATCCTATGCTAATGCAAGGTTCGGGTACCTTATTTGGCCATAACTCTGTTGGATAGGGTACGCCCCATGAGGGTCGCCAGCCGAATCCTATGTTAATGCAAGGTTCGGGTACCTTATTCGGCTTTACCAAAGTCAGAGAGGATCTACGTTGTCAAAGCGCATCTGGAGTTCTCATGCACTGCGTCACACCTAGGGAGGGCAAGCAGATTCTGTGATATACCTACTCAAACATCTGTGGCAACCAGGCTGTATCCAGAGCATAAGTCGGAAAGGCCTGTAGACAAGGATTCCTCTGGCTGATTGCGGTTACCGACGCTGGAGTACTCATCTTGACATGCAATGGATGCTACTTCTATAGAGCTATGCTGGGTAGGTTGGTTCAGGCCGGCTTATTTGGTAGCAGCCACCAAGATATGAGTTTCTACAATAGCACACTCAATATGGGCCGCTCACAGGCTAAGTTAAAATCACAATGTTGATGCTACCAACAGGAACCAATGAGGTAAACAGATATGCTTCATGAAGGCCTAATTACTAAACACATGTGTTTGGGTATCTGTCTTATCCACCAGGTATGGAGGATATATCCTTATAAGGATCACAAGCTGGTCTTCATTAAAATTGGGGATGCAGGTATCTTTCTCGAGTACACCTGACCACGCAATGGATTTAATGTCATAATGTGGTACTCGGCCTACATGCTTGGCCAACAGTTGCCATGAGCAACATTATTCCAGCCGACATGACGCTGAAGAGTCTAACTTTCGAGTAGTGCACTACTCGGGAGAGACTATAAACGTTCTTTCCAGCTGACATGAAGCTAGACAGTCTAACTTCCGAGTGGGACGCCACTCGGGAAAGACTATAAACCCCCTTTCCGGCTGACATAAAGCTGAAGAGTCCCATATACGAGTAGCATCCTACTCGATAAAGACTATAAATCATATTCCGGTTGACATGATACCAAAGAGTCTCATATACCAGTAGTATACTACTCAAGAAAGACTACAAGGTTAAAGATCTTTGACTTTATGTTTAATTGTCTTCACAATGAAGCACAAAGTCGGGGGCTACACCTAATAGGTGCACCTATTCAGTGCACACTATTCATTCTTCTACATGGAGCCCTTCATAGCCTCGCTGCCAGCTGACATGAAGCAGGACTCAGGAGAAGAAGCACTCCGACAAAGAATACTCAGGAGCAATGCACTCAGGAAGACTTCACCGTGGAGGATGAGCACTCGGCATCAGCTGTGACTCAACTATGAAGGTCTCAAGGGCTACTGTGGGTGCCATGGGCCCCGGTACCTCATGACAAGAATATGGGCCACTTGGATTGAGGATGGGCCTGGCCTTGTAATTAGAGATATAGTAATCCCTAACAGACTTTGCCTTATACGATAAGGAAAACACAGTCCTAGTTGGGTGTGTTATATCTCTAAGAGGAGATCCCTTGGCCGTAATCCGGTTGGGACTCCTACCTTGTAACCCTGTCCCCCAGTATATATGGGGAGGCAGGGTGCCCCCTGAGGGCAGGTTGAGTTGGTTCACCAGAATCACCACCATACATCCTCAAAGGAAAATACACCACAACTAGATGTAAGGTATTACCTCACATCGAGGGCCTGAACCAGTATAAACTCCCCGTGTTCCTTTGCAATCGATCAAGTTTTCATCCGCTGAGTAGCCCCATATATTTATTGCCGGTGTAACACATCGACATTTTGGTTCATAGAAAGCAAGAGATGAAGTTCTGGTTGTTTTAGATTCGGATTCGGGCCTCCTGACAGCATCAACTTCAAATGGACCTAGCCGCTGATCCAGAAGGACTCTCGGGGCACATGAGTACTTATTGGAAAGCTTATGGAGTCTACTTTCAGACGGTTTTGGTTCCACATCAAAATTCCTCCTGAGCTATCAGAAATCATCGAAACAAGATATGTACCTCTTCCAGTCCGAGTCTGTTTTGGACCTTGGGCCTTGTATTTGTGTCGTGGGCTAAACCCATGAGGAGTGTGCCCCTCATAGGGAAAATCCTAATCCTAGGATGTCCTAACTCATATATATTCAGTAGCCACCGCTGTTTAGAGGTGGGTTTTGTTTAGATTATTCTGCCATTGTAGTTTCACCGTCTAGTTTGGTTTGTAGAACCCCAACTTCGTGTGCTAAACATTCATCTGCAATTTAGATTGCGTCCTTCCTTGTTGTTGTGAGTTTCTTTGATTGCTTGTAGGGATAAAACCTTTGTGGTGAGGTCTACTCTGTGAGAGTGTGGTTGATAACAACTAGACGTGTGGGTGTAGCGGTTGCGAGGTGACGATCACTGATCGGAAGCCTCAAAATGTGAACGTCTCACGTGCCAAATTGAACCTATTGGAAGATCGGGCACCTAGCCGCATTATCCTTCATCTTCTTGAGGGCTCCGACTCTGAATGCAGTGGCGAACCGCTCGTGGTGGAGGCCGAAGCACTCGTTCTCATCTTCCAGGTGCCGTTGCTTGTCTTTCTTTCGTTCGCGGCGCCGAGCGTTGGTGTCCTGCCGAAGGTCACACCGTAGTTGGCCTCAAAGATCCTGATTGTGCCGATAATCGCTTCGACCCTGCCGGTTGTTGTTGGGGTTGCCAAGTGATGTTTGGCGTGACTCGGTGTGCAGCCGACTAGAGCCGGCCGCTCGGCGTCGTTTTGAGATGGATGAGACTGCCATTGGGGAAGCTGATTGACTGGTCGGTGTGAGGGTATTGCTCGACTGTTGGCGCTGCTAACATGCAGCAGAGGTGATCATGGCTTTTATCCTTGCTATTGTCGGGGTGGCCTGGTGATCAGGCCCGAACTAGAGTGTGTCCAGCAGGGTTGCAGCGGCCACGACGTTCTGTTGTGGCATGACGAAGACGTCGTGCTCACCAACTCTAGTCTGGAGGATTTGTTGCTGAGCAGTTCACCCAGCCCTGCATAGCTCGTCATTGCGAGCCTCGCGTTCGGCCTCCTCCTGTTGTCGTAGTCGGCGTTCCTCTTCTTCTTGCTGCTCTTGTACTCAGCGCACCTCCCGTGGAGGGGTTGAAGCCATGAAGATTTCTCGGGGCAAAAGGAAGCTCGCCAGACTGGTGTCCGAACTGGTGTTCAAACTGTTGTCCGACTTTGAGTCAGAATCCGAGTAGTTCATCGGGGTGATGACGACTCCAACCTCTCTAGATCCAATCTAGAATGGCTCTGAGCCATGTCCGAACTGAACCGTAGAGGATCGGGTCTACCGTGTGGGATGTAGATTGTAGATGTCCACAGCGTCACCAAGTCTGTATGGGAGATTGACGATCTCTCCCCTTCCTAGCTCGGCCAGGGCCGACTCAAGGCCGAGTTCGAGCCGAACGCCGAAGGAGAGAGTTGTCCCGAGACCCAGGGAAGTAGAAGATTGCCGCAGCAAATCAACGAGGGTTGCTGCGGTGTCGAGTGGGCCGACTGGCACAGAGTCGGCCGGTTCCTCGACCGATCAGATATGGTCTGAGTCGGCCAAGGTGAGGTTGCCGAGCTGGTCGGCGATGAAGTCGAGGCTTCGAATGTAATTGTGTCTCCAGGGGAGAATCCGCTGCCGTCGACTCCGGTTGTCGGATCCATCGAGCTTGTTGAGATTGATATCGGCGAAACCCCTACCGGGCACACCAACTATCGATGTTTTACACCGGCAATATGATTATAGGGCTACTCGTCGATCGAAACTCGGTGGACTGCAAAGGAACACAGGGAAGTTTATACTGGTTCAGGCCCTCGATGTGAGGTAATACCCTACGTCCAGTTGTGGTGTATTCCTTTGATGAAGTATGATTCTGATGAATCTCTGTATGTGTGTGTGTGCCCTCAGGGGGCGCCTTGCCTTCCCTTATCCTTGATCATTGGGATTGAATTCTTCTTCTTAGAGAACCTCTTGATGAAATCACGAAGAGACTCGTTCTTCCTTTGATGCGACTGATATAGATCATACTCGGAAGATGGCCTCTCGTATGTTCCCTGGAAGTTGGTGATGAAGCATTCCCAAAGTTCTCCCCAAGAGCCGATTGATTGCTTGGGAAGTCCCATTAGCCATGTCCTCGCCGAGTTGGCTAGAGTGATTGGGAGGTAGTTAGCCATGGCTTTGTGATCTCCTCCGGCTGCTCGGATCGCTAGAGTGTAGACCATGAGCTAGGACTCAGGGTTGGTCTTCCCGTCTTACTTCTCGATTCTAGTCGGCTTGAAGCCTGGTGGCTAGTCAACATGTTGTAGCTCATGGGTGAAGGCCGGTATACCTTCATCTGTGTGAGGACTCCGACTCCTACTATGGCGGTGAAACCACTCATGGTGGAGGCCAAAGCTCTCATTGTCGTCATCTAGTAGGCGATGCTCATCTTCCTCACGTTCGTGGTGTCGTGCGTTGATATCCTATCGAAGATCACGTCATAGTCGGCCACGGACATCCTGGTTATCCCGACGGTCGGATGTCGGCGCCGCCAGGCATTATTGTGGTTGCCGTGTGATGTGTGGCATGACTTCGTGTGCAGCTGACTAGAGCCGGCCACTCAGCGTCGTGTTGAGGCAGATGAGATCGCGGTTGGAGAAGCCGACCGATTGGTCGGTATGAGGATATCGCACAACTGTTGATACTGTTGACATGCAGCAGCGGTGATCATGGCTTTTATCCTTGCTATCGTCGGGGTGGCCTGGTGATCAGGCCCGAACTAGAGTGTATCTAGTTAGAGTTGCAATGGCCACGATGTTCTGTTGAGGAGTTACGAAAACGTCGTGGTCACCAACTCGGGTTTGGTGGATTTGCCGTGAAGCAGTCCGCCCAGCCATGCGCAGATCGCTGTTGCGGGCATCACGCTCGGCCTGTAGGCGTCTTGCGTCTTCCTCTTGTTGTTCTCACAGTCGGCGGGCCTCCTCTTCTTGCTGCTCGCGTAGTCGGCGTGATTCCTGAGTAGGAGTAGAGCCTTTGGATGCCATGAAGATTTCTCGTGGTGGAGAGAAGCTTGCTAAACTGTTGTCTGACTTAGAGTTGGAGTCAGAATAGTTGATGGGGGTGATTATAACTCCGACCTCCCTAGATCCGATTTCGAGTAGCTCTGGGCCATATCCGAGTCAAACCCCAGGGGATTGGTGTGGAGGCCATGGGCCCTGGGTACCTCATCACAAGCATATGGGCCACTCGGATGGAGGATGGGCCTGGTCTTGTAATTGGAGATATAGTAGCACCCGGCAGACTTTGCCTTGTACAATAAGGAATATACAGTCCTAGTTGGGTAAATTGTATCTCTAAAAGGAGATCTCTTGGCCGTATCCGGCTGGGACTCCTACCTTGTACCCCTGTCCCCCGGTATATAAGGGGAGGTAGGGTGCCCCATGAGGGCAGAAGAGATCAGAAGATCATAGATCAACACAAATCCTCATAGATCAGACCTAGGGTATTACCTCACATCGAGGGCCTGAACCAGTATAAAATCTCCTTGTGTTCCTTTGCAATCCACTGAGTTTCCATCTACCGAGTAGCCCCATATTCATATTGTTGGTGTAAAACATCGACAGTTGGCACGCCAGGTAGGGGCTACAGCGAGATCTACATCTACAAGCTCGATGGATCCAATGACAGGAGTCGACGGTGGCAAATTCTCCCCCGGAGATACAATTTCATTTGGAAGCCTTGACTTCGTCGCCGACATGTTCGGCAATCTCACCTTGGCCGACGCAGATCCAATCCAACCGGCCGAGGAACCAGCCGACTCCGCGCCCGTCGGCCCACAAGACGCTACAGCCACCTCCGTCGATGTGCTGCGGTGATCAATCACATGTTCGGGTCTCGGGACAACTCTCTCCTTGGCGTCTGACTCACGCTTGGCCTTGAGCCAGCCCGGGTCGGGCTAGGAAGGGGAGAGATCGTCAACCTCCTGTGCAGACTCGGCGACGCCGCGAATCTACATCCCACGCGGCAGACCCAATCTCCTATGCTTTAGTTTGGACATGGCCCAGAGCCGTTCCAGATTGGATCTAGGGAGGTCGGAGTTGTTCTTACTCCGATCAACTACTCGGATTTCGACTCCAAGTCGGACAACAGTTCGAACACCAGTTTGGACACTAGTCTAGCAAGCTTCCTTCTGCCCCGAGAAATCTTCACGGCTTCAACTCCTCTACCGAAGGTGCACCGACTACAAGAGGAGCAAGAAGAGGAGGCATGCCGACTACGGCAACAGGAGGAGGCCAAACACGAGGCTCGCAACTACGAGCTACGCAGGGCTGGGTGAACCGCTCAGCAACAGATCCTCCAAACAAGAGTCGGCAACCACGATGTCTTCGTCATGCCTCAACAGAACATTGTGGCCGCTGCAACTCTACTGAATACACTCCAGTTTGGGCCTGATCACCAGGCCACCCTGACTATAGCAAGGATAAAAGCCATGCTCACCACTGCTGCATGTCAATAGTATCAACAGTCGAGCGATACCCTCATACCGACCAGTCGGTCAGCTTCCCTAGTGGCAGTCTCATCCACCTCAAAGCGACGCCGAGCGGCTGGCTCTAGTCGGCTGCACACGGAGTCACGCCAAATGTCACTCGGCACCCCCAACAACAACCGGCGGCGTCAAAGCGACCGTCAGGACAATCAAGATCTCCGAGGCCAACTACGGTGTGACCTTCGGCAGGACATCAATGCTCGGTGCCACGAACGAGAGGAAGATGAGCAACGCCGATTGGAAGACGAGAACGAGCGCTTCGGCCTCCACCACGAGCAGTTTCACCGCCGTATTCGGAGTTGGAGCCCTCATAAAGATGGAGTACCGGCCTTCACCAAGGAGCTACAATAGGTTGACTGACCATCGGGTTTCAAGCCTACAGGCATCAAAAATACGACGGCAAGACCAATCCCAAGTCCTGGCTCATAGTCTACACTCTAGCAATCCGAGTAGCTGGAGGAGATCACAAAGCCATGGCTAAGTACCTCCCAGTCGCTCTAGCCGACTTGGCGAGGACATGGCCAATGGGACTTCCCAAGCAATCAATTGACTCCTGGGGAGAACTCTGTGAAAGCTTCATCACCAACTTCCAGGGGACGTATGAGAGGCCATCTTCCGAGTACAATCTGTATCAGTTGCACCAATGGAAGACCGAATCTCTTCGTGATTTCATCAAGAGGTTCTCTAAGAAGAAGAATTCTATCTTGAAGATCAAGGACGAGGTCATCATCGCCGCCTTTCAAAAAGGAGCCAAAGACACCTCGTTCATTGCTAAATTCACTTGGAAGCCTCCTGGCTCTGTCAAGGCTCTATTCGACATGGCCAACAAGTACGCTGACTTGGCCGATGCTGTTGCTGAGGCCCTCGATGACAAGAAGGCACCTTGACAGAAGAAGCGGGAGGGCACCGACGACGCGGTCCCGACTAAAGCTAGGAATCGCAAACGCAAGTCAGATGGCTTCATTGTGGCAGTCGGTCACAACCGTCTTCGACCTCCTACAACTGAAGATTATCAAAACAACAAGTGACATGCTCGGGGGCTCAAAAGCCCAAACGCAAGGATGGCATCCCCACTCCCAAATACCGAACAGCTAAGTGCTTTCTGATAAATATTTCTTCACTTGGCTTTGCCGATGCCGCAGCCACTTACACCTAATAGGTGTACAAGTTGCACTTTTTTTTTTCTGTTTTTGCTCTTAAATGATTGCAAAAGTACTCGAGTAGCATAAATTCCGATCCGTGAAACATTGCTACATGAAAGACAAACTCAAGTCACCCAAAACGCGTGTCTGGGAAAAAGCCATGAGCCAACTCGCGACGCTAGGGGGCTATGACTAGTCGGGCAGAGTGCTTAAACGTAAGGAGCCAACTACTCGGGGAAATTAATATTAATAAAAGGAAGAACATGTATTTACATATATTGTAAAATACATTTTATTCGGGTGATTGTTTTCATCATCAGAGGCTACTCATCTGATATGTTTATAATGCAGGGCCAGTTTCGGATATGCGTGATAGGAACCCAGGGCTACGAGCCCATCCCCTACGCTCGGGGGTTGGACTAGTCTGCCAAGATACACTCGGAATGCTCCATGAGGGCTACTGACCGAGCACTTGCGCCAGTCGGGACGTCATCTTCCCCGGCTATGCTCCATGTGAGATAACAACCGACCTCCGGCGCTAGTCGGAGTTCGCTTACCACTCAGCTAGGTAGGGTACGCCCCATGAGGGTCACATGCCGAATCCTATACTAATGCTAGGTTCGGGTAGCCTATTTGGTCACCACTCCACTGTGTAAGGTATGCCCCATGAGGGTCGCCTGCCGAATCCTATGCTAATGCTAGGTTCGGGTACCCTATTTGGTCACCATTCCGCTGGGTGAGGTACACCCCATGAGGGTCGCCAACCGAATCCTATGCTAATGCAAGGTTCGGATATCTTATTCAGCTAATAACCGACCTCCAGCGCTAGTTGGAGCTCGGGTACCACTCAGTTGGGTAAGGTACGCCCCATGAGGGTCACCAGCTGAATCCTATGCTAATGCAAGGTTCGGGTATCTTATTCGGCTACCAACCGGCCTCCGGCGCCAGTCGAGGCTCGAGTACAACTCTCCTGAGTTGGGTACGCCCCCATGAGGGTCGCCAGCCGAATCCTATGAAATTCGGGTACCTTATTTGGCCATAACTCTGTTGGATAGGGTACGCCCCATGAGGGTCACCAGCCGAATCCTATGCTAATGCAAGGTTCGGGTACCTTATCCGGCTTTACTGAGAAATCAGAGAAGACCTATGCCATCAAAGCGCATCCAGAGTTCTCATGCACCATGTCACACTTGAGGAGGGCAAGCAGATCCTGTAATATACCTACTCAGGCATCTGTGGCTACCATGCTGCATCCAGAATATAAGTCAGAAAGGCTTGCGGACAAGGATACCTCTGGCTGATTGAGGTTACTGACATTGGAGTAACTCATCTTGACATGCGAATGGATGTTACTTTTATAGAGCTACGCTGGGTAGGTCGGTTTAGGCCGGCTTATTTGGTAGTACGCACCAAGATATGAGTTTCGACAGTAGCACGCTCAATATGGGATGTACGCTGGCTATGTTAAAATCATAGTGCTGGTGTTAAAACCGATGAGATAAACAGATATGCTTCACGAAGGCCTAATTGCTGAACACATGTGTTTGGGTATCTATCTTATCCACCAGGTATTGAGGATATATCCTTATAAGGGTCACAAGCTGGTCTTCATCAAAATTGGGGATGCAGGTATCTCTCAAGTACACCTGACCATGCAATGGATTTAATTTCATAAAGTGGTACTCGGCCTACATGCTTGGCCAACAGTTGCCATGAGCAATATTATTCCAGCTGACATGATGCTAAAGAGCCTAGCTTCTGATTAGTGCACTACTTGGGAAAGACTATAAATATTTTTTCCAGCCAATATGACGCTGAGGAGTCTAACTTCCAAGTGGGACGCCACTCGAGAAAGACTATAAACACTCCTTCTAGCTGACATGAAGCTGAATAGTCCCATATATGAGTGGCATGCTACTCGGCAAAGACTATAAATCATATTCCGGTTGACATGATACCGAAGAGTCTCAATACCAGTAGTATACTACTCGGAGGAAAGACTACAAGGTTAAATATCTTTAACTTTATGTTTAATTGTTTCACAATTAAGCACAAAATTGGGGGCTACACCTAACTAGGTGCGCCTATTCGGCACACACTATTCATACTTCTACATGCCCTTCATAGCCTCGCTGCCAGCTGACATGAAGCACACTCAAAAGAAGACGCACTCGACAAAGAGTACTCGGAACAATGAACTCGGCAATCTTCACCATGGAGGATGGCACTCGGCATCAGCTGTGACTCATATGAAGGTCTCTCCACGGGCTACTGTGAAGGCCATGGCTAGGTTTACTCATCACAAGCATATGGGCCACTCGATGGAGATGGCTGGTCTTGTAATGGAATTAGTAGCACCCGGCAGACTTTGCCCTTTACAGTAATAAGGAATACAGTCCATAGATCGGGTAAATTGTATCTCAAAAGGAATCTCTTGGTCATATCTGGCTAGGACTCCTCCTGTGACCCCTGCCCCGGTATATAAGGGAGGCAGGGCACCCATCAAGGCAGAAGAGATCAGAAGATCATAGATTAACACAAATCCTCAAAGGAATAACACCACAACTGGATGTAGGGTATTACCTCACATCGAGGGCCTGAACTAGTATAAAATCTCCTTGTGTTCCTTTGCAATCCACTGAGTTTCCATCCACCGGGTAGCCCCATATTCATATTGCCGGTGTAAAACATGACATCGGGTTTGCCGTGTCGGATGTTGTTTGAAGATATCCGCGGTGTTGCGAGTCTGTACGGAGATTGATGATTCTTCCTTCTTATTAGCTCGATCTGGCAACTCAAGCTTAGTCGAGTCGAACACCGAAGAAAAGAGTTGTCCCGAGATCCAGACAAGATGAGATTGCCATAGCAGTCGACAAGGGTTTGCCGAGTAGCGTGCGTGGGCCGACCGCATAGAATCGGCTTGTTCCTAGCGATGGGATCGAGTCCGGTTCGGACAGGGTGAGGTTGCCAAACTTGACGGCGACGAAGTCGAGGCTCCCGAAGTTGATTGTTTGCTCGGGGAAGAAGCTGATGTCATTGACTCCATGATTGGATCCATCAGCTTGATGAAAGATGACTCGATGAAGCCCTACCTAGTGCGCCAACTGTTGATGTTTTACACCCAATAAATATAATAGGGCTACTCGTCGGACCCAAAACTCAATGGATAGCAAAGGAACACGAAGAGTTTAATACTGGTTCAGGCCCTCGGAATGAGGTAATACCCTACGTTAGTTGTGGTTTAAATATTTCCTTTGAGGATGTATGACGTGATCTTGTGAACTTCGTGTCTTCTTCTCCGCCCTCAGGGCGGCCCTGCCACCCTACCTTATATATGGGGGATAGGGTTACAAAGTAGGAGTCCCGTCGACTCCGTTGACCAAGGGATTTCCTTCTAGAGATATAAATACCCAACTAGGACTGTATTTTCCTTATCGTACAAGGTTAAAAGTCTGCGAGTTCTATATATCCCTAATTACAATGGCTAGCACATCCTTTTCTGAGTGGCCCATATGCTTATCAAGGGTACCCGGGCCATGGTGTCACAATGAGGCCGGGCGTTGTTAGGCTAGCTCCTCAGATCGCTCACACTTAGCTCAGTCTGAGATGAAGAGCTGGAGTGAGCTAGCAAGGAGAGGGAGACCTAGTTGGGATTTAGTCACCAGCTATGCAACAAAGTATGGGCGAGACTGGGAACCATTTGGGTGAGTTCTGCTGATGCGCATTGTCGATGTTTTGTATCGGCAATAATAATATGGGGCTACTCGTGAGACCTAAACTTGATGGACTGCAAAGGAACACGAACGAATTTATACTAGTTGGCCCTCAAGATGAGGTAAATGCCCTACGTACCAGTTGTGTGTATTGCCTTTGAGGTTTCTCTGGTGAGATTGTTCTTCTTTTGCCCTATAGGGGGTGCCCTGCTCCCCCTTATATACCGGGACAGTTATAGAGTAGAAATCCAGTCGGAATTCGACCAAGCGTTTCCTTTAGAATGAACGTGCTTGACTAGGACTCCCGTTCTTTCCTTGTCGTACAAGGTTATGTATGCCGAGTCCTATTGTATCCTAATTTATAGCAGGCCCTCTCTGTTCGATGGCCCAAAGCTTCTCCGAGGTACCTGGGCCCATGCCTCCATAGAGCCCCTGAGACCTTCATAGTGAGTCACAATGATGCCAAGTCATCCTCCACGGTGAGAATTCTGAGTGCATTGTCCTGACTTGTTGGTGCCATGGGCCCGGTACCTCATGAGAAGTATTGGGCCCTCGGACAGAGGATGGCTGCTTCTAATTAGGGATACAATGTCGATGCTTTGCACCAGCAATAAAACTTAGGCACTCGCGAAGGTGAGTTCGGCTGGATTGCAGAGAACAAAAGAAGATTTATACTGTTCAGCCTCAATGTGAGTAATACCCTATGTCCAGTTGAGGTGTTATTCCTCTGACGGTGGTTTGTGATCAATGATCATTCCGTGCCCTCATGGGGGGCGCCCTGCCTTCCTTATATACTAGGCGGGTACAAGGTACATGATAAGGATCCCAGCCGGATACGGCCAAGGATTTCCTTCTTAGAGATAGAAACCTATCCGACTAAGACTATGTTTCCTTATTATACACAGGCAAGCTGCGGTGCTAATCTTATCTCTAATTAATGGTTTGGCATCGTTCTATCCGAGTGGCCCATATATGTAATGAGGTACCCGGGGCCATGGCCTCATAGTACGCCCCTGAGACCTTCATAGTTGAGTCACAACTGATGCCAAGTGCTCATCCTCACGGGAGAATTCTGAGTGCATTGTCCTGAACTTGTTGGTGCCATGGCCCGGGTACCTATGAGAAGCTATTGGCCACTCGGACAGAGGATGGCTAGCCTTCTAGATTAGGGATACAATAGAACTTGGCAGATTAACCTTGTACGACAGGGAAATACAGTCTAGTCGAGCACTTGTACTCTAGAAGGGATCCCTTGGTTGTAGTCCGACTGGGATTCCTACTTTGTAACCCTGTCTCCAGTATATAGGGGAGCAGGGCATCCCTGAGGGGCAGGATCAGGAGGTTCACTAGATCACCAAGATCACAATCATACATTTTTTCTCAAAGGAAATACACCACAACTAGACGTAGGGTATACCTCATCTCAAGGCCGAAACAGTATAAACTTCATGTTCATTTGCGTCCATCGAGTTTTGTCCAATGAGTAGCCCTATATATTTATTGTTGATACAAAACATCAATAGTTTGCACGCTAGGTAGGGACTTCAGCAAGCATCACCTAGATCAACAAGCTCGATGGATTCGAAACTAGAGTCGACGGCACAAATTCTCCCTGGGAAAACACGATCACATTCAGAAGCCTCACTTCATCGCTGAGAAGTTCGACAAACTCACCCTGGCTGCTCGGACTCGATCTACTACCGGGAATCAGCCGACTTGCGCTAGTCAGCCCACACGACGCTGAACAACCCTCGTTGATTGCTGCGGTGATCTTCACTTGCCGGGTCTCAGGACAAACTCTCCCCTTCGGTGTTCGACTCGAACTCGGCCTTGAGCCGATCGGGATCGGGCTAGGAAGTGTGGGGGGAAAAAAGACGCCATGGCCCGGGTACCTCATTACTAGTACATGGGCCACTCGATAGAGGATGGGCGAACCATGTGATAGAGAGAAGATAGCACCCGGCAGGCTGTGCTTTGTATAATAAGGAAAATAGTCTTAGTCGGATAGGACTCGATCTCTAAGAAGAAATCCCTTGGTCGTATCCGGCTGGCGATCTTATATGTACCCTGTCGCCTAGTATATAAAGGGAGCGCAGGGCGCCCTCAGGGCGGGAGAAAAACACGATCATCGGTCATCAAACACCTCAGAGGAATAAGACCTCAACTGGACATAGGGTATTACCTCGAATCGAGGGCCTGAACCAGTATAAATCTTCTGTGTTCCTCTACAATCCACCGAATTCACCTTCGCTGAAGTAGCACTTATAGTTTTTTCTATTGCCGGTGCAAAGCATCGACAGTTGGCGCGCCACGTAGGGACTCCGGCGAATTCCTCATCAGAAGATTCGATGGATTCAATCAATGAAGTCAACAGCAACAAGTTCTCCCCTGGAGACGCAATGACCTTCGGGAGCTTTGATTTCATTGTTGATCAACTCGGCAATCTCACCTTGGCTGAGCAGATCCAATCTTGCCAGCTGAGGAACTAGCCGACATTGCGCCATCGGCCCGCAGGCACTACCATCTCCTTCAATGACTTTACTGCAGCATCCTTCACATCGCGAGCATCGGGACAACCCTCTCCTTCGCGTCCGACTTGCGCTAGGCCTTGAGCCAGCCCGGGTTGGGCCGAGAAGGGGAGAGGTCGTCCAATCTCCCTCATAGCTCCAGGCAACGCTTGCGATCTATATCCGCGCAGCAGACCGATCTCCAGCAATTCAGTTTGGACACGGCCAAGCGCCGTTTCAGATTGATCTAGAGAGGTCGGAGTCGTTCTTACTCGATAACTATTCGGAGTCCGACACCAGTCGGACAGCGGTTCGAGCGCCAGTTCGGACTCCTAATTCGGCAAGCTTCCTCCTCTCCGTGAGTCTTATGCTTCAACACCCACCTTCCGGGTACAGCCCGACTACAGAGGAGCAACAGGAGGAGGCGCGCCGACTACGACAAGAGGAGGCCAACGCGAGCCGCAAATGACGCTACGCTAGCTTCGCGTGGAAAACGTCCGACTATGCCGGGCGTACCAGGGAGGTGATCGAGCACGCCCTAAACGTGAAGATAGAGGCAAACCCGGAGAAGTCACGCCATCAGGAACTGGCACCCCCGACTAACCTCAAAGACGTCAGAAGCTGACAGGCGCCATGCGCGCACTCAGCGGTTTATTTCCTGACTGGGCGAACGGGCATGCCCTTCTTCAAGCTCCTCAAAAAGGCGGACAACTTCCAATGGACTCCGGAAAAGCCCAGCAAGCCTTCGAAGACTTCAAACACTTTCTCACATCATCCCGTGTTGGCGTCACCCATGCCCAAGAACGCTAATGCTATTTTGGTGGCAACCACTTAGGTAGTCAGCATGGGTATTGGTGTGGAGGGATCTGAACAGGTCATATTCAAAAACTACAAGACCCAGTCTACTTTGTCAGCAAGTTTGCCAACTCGAACGAGATATCCGCAGGTCCAGAAGCTGCTATATGGCCTACTCATCACAGTCGGAAGCTGGGTGCATTATTTTCAAGCACATCAAATCAGGTGGTCACATGTTTCACTCAGGGATCTTCATAACGAGGCCACCGGCCGAATCGCTAATGTACTGGCGCATCGAGTTGATCGCGTTCGACATCACCTTTCAGCAGGACAGCAATTAAATCTCAAGCTCTAGCGCGAACTTCATGGCCGAGAGTGACAGAAGTTAACTCCCACACCGACAGCAAAGCTAGAGTACTGGAGAATGTACTTCGACGGTTCTTAGAACGGATCGGCGGGCGCGAGGCTGGGAGTCATAACTGACGTCCCTCTAGTGAAAAACTAAAGTACGTTCTACAAAATCGACTTCCGCGGCTTCAAACGTCGGCCGAGTACGAGCACTTTGTTCACGGGCTCCACATCGCTATATCACTTGGCATACGTGACTGGTTGTGCGCGGGGATTCTCAACTCGTGGTAAACCAAGTCATGAAAGACTGGACTTGTCTCGATGACACCATGGCAGCATACTGTCAGGAGGTCCGCAAGCTGGAAAACAAGTTCGACGGGCTGGAAATCACACATGTCCTGCGTCAATACAACATGTCCTACGTCAATATAACCGACCTCCGTTTAGTCGGGCTCGTGTACCACTCGACTAGGTAGGGTATGCCTATGAGGTCGCCAGCCGAATCTATGCTAATGGCTAGGTTGGTACCTTATTTGGGTCACAACTGCTAGGTTGGGTATGCCCCATGAGGGTCGCTAGCCGAATCCTATGCTAATACAAGGTTCGGGTACCTTATTTGGCTATAATTCCGTTGGGTAGGGTCGCCCATGAGGGTCGCAGCGATCCTATGCTATGTGAGGTTCGGGTACCTTATTCGGCTTCGAAGTCAGGAAGAAGAAGACCTATGTCGTTAAAGCGCATCCGAAAGTCTCATGCACTACGTCACACCTGAGGAGGTGATGAGGACATCACTAGCTTGGATATGACCCTAGCTAACTTATGTATTCATCAACCAAAGGTGCATGCTTTCTACGTAAGATTTACGTGTTATATATTTGTACAGCCGTTACTGCACCATGAGTTTTGTGTGTTCTTGTTTGCAAAGATATTTGCTTGGGTGAAGGGAAAGAGACCGAGCGCAAGAAAAGCATGGATGATCAAAGAAGTTGATTGGGAACACTTATTCAGCTTTGCTATTCTGTTATTAATTTTTTGCTAATCCTTGCTACCATACTTTTGAGCCTCCGAGATCCAAACTTCTACAGATTTGATCGAGTAATTCAACACTCACCGCTGTTCAACGTCCACCTCTCTGGTCGTACCACCTACTTCAATTGGTAAGAATATCATAAGAGTTCAATAAGACACTTTTGGTTGCTTGAGATGTGCGATTCCACTGTCCACCCTAGTAGTTGATAGGGATAAAACTTTTGTGTTGTTTTCTATTTTCTACTAACAGTGGTAGGATTGTGATGACATAGCATGGGCTCTATGGCTACAACAGACTTCAGGTGATAGCTGAGAGCATGAAAGTCTCCTTAGTAGAATAGGGCACAATTGAAGACGAGCAAATCAGCAGCTAGCTACTGTTTCTTCTTGTCTTCCACTAACTATGACAGTTCACCACCAGGACGAAAGGAGATGAGCATTTGATGAAGAACCAACCATAGCTGCCAATCATCTTCACAAGTGAAGGTAAGACTGTATCATTCCTCCTTCGTATAATGGATTTGGTGCTAAGCATACATGAGTTGGAAGTTGCGATGATAAATTTTTTCTCATCGTCATATGTGTGATAAACGAAAGATTAAGAATGCTGCTAGTGTCTTGACTTCTCCATGCTTTAATATGGTGGCAAAATTTAATAACATTTCACATGATAGATTGCCTCAAACTTGGAACGATATGAAAATGCTTATGCAAGAGAAATTTGTTTGTCATCTCAGAATTTTGCTTACAAAAATAAGTGTGTCATTTAGAGAAGCAACCCTTCTGTCCCTTATTCTGTGACTAACTTTTGGCAGGATAATGAGAGTACTTTGTAGCAGCGAGTGCTAAGTCCTCAAATGGAGAAAGCGGAGCAAATCAGTGCCAAATTTGTGCCAATCAAGCTTTTTGGTTATGAATCGAGGCATGCCGTGTTATCATTGGAGCGAGAAGCTGTAGGCAACTTGGCAAGTTCAGATTGGTCGAGAAGCTTGTTTGCCGAACGTAACCGCATCCTGCCTTATTAATCCAGTGGTTCAATTCTTGCGGTAAGTTGAAGGTAAATAATGACATGTCTTGTCATAATGACATGTCTTGTCTAGAGGACCGCATGAGTATAAATAATGTCTCTACTAGTTCCTTAGTTGTTTAAAGTGAGTTTCAGGTTGGTTTGCAAGAAGGGGAGTGTTGTGAGCTGCACGACACTACAAAGTGTTCTCCGTGTTAAAAATTTCAGATCCATCCTATGCCACACACTATCTCACCTATGTTGTGGAAAGATAAATATATGTTCATCAGGCTTAATGACAAGGTGAAACCGCGGACGGTTTCCAATCAAGAAGGGGAGGATGATGAGGACATCACTAGCTCGGATATGACCCTAACTACCTTATGTATTCATCAACCAAAGGTGCAAGCTTTCTACGTAAGATTTACGTGTTATATATTTGAACAGCCGCTACTGCACCATGAGTTTTGTGTGTTCTTGTTTGCAGAGATATTTGCTTGGGTGAAGGGAAGAGACGAGCGAAGGAACGCATGGATGATCAAAGAGGTTGATTGGGGACCAAAACAAGACCTTACCCAAGTATACTCCTACATCATCATGTGTTGACGCCGAAAACCGCCGGGGGCCGTTCGGCGCCTGGAGACACGCGAAGGCCTGGGAGATTGCTTCCTCCAGTGCGGTCCTAAAATCTCGAGGTTCGTAGGCGTGCCAGTCGAATTTGACCTGCAATTGACAAGGAGAGAATGTTAGATCAATGAGCAATCGGCTGGAAGCCGATCTGGACTTCTTTCATCGGCCGATGGCCGATGTGAACTGTAGCACTTATACACCGCTGGAAGCGATGATGGCATGAGCCAGCAGTAACTAATAACAATAAGAGACGAATCGGCCGATTGCTGAAGGGATGCTTGAAAATAAGCTATAAACTGATAAAAATAATAGGCAGAATACATAAATAATAGATTGATTACACTCAGCGATTGCATTAGGTAATAACTAGCGCTGCCCCAAGGATGTTGCCCACACCCGTGCCGGCTTGCTCATGCCGCACCCGGATCTTCGCCTGCTTCCTGTCCCAGTCTAGTGCCCGCGCCCGGATCCTGCCTGCCCATTGCCCGGGTCCTCGTGCCCGCGCTTGGGTCCTCGTGCCCGCGCTCGGGTACTTGCCTGCTTGTTCGTGTCCGTGTTCTCGCTTGTGTTCGCTCTCGGGTTGGCAATGATTTTCTAAACATGTTTGTGGCAAATCGGCTGGATGCAAAGATAACTTACCGGCTAAAACACTCCGATAAAACGTCGCATAAAACCCATCGGCCTATTAAAAGTAAAGTTATTATCAACAGTCTAGTAGATCGGACCCAACCGTTGCAGCATAGACTAGTGATGATAACAAGACCAAGATGAGCCGATAGATCTAATGCGATCGTGATGTAAAACATGATAACTTATCGACTATGCATTTCGATAAGACGCTTGTGCACAAAATATCAACGTAGCAGGAACGATTTATCACTGGCAGTTTAGTAGGTCGGACCCAACCGATGCAGCACAAACTGATGATAAATCGCTCCCAGTAAGCCGATACGATCTGCGCACGCGTGATGTGATATACCTAATCGATCTATGAGGTCAAACTAAACTGATGCAGCCATAGATAAAATAGATATATCGTGGTAAGCCGTCCACTGTGAACCGACTAGAATATCGGACTTAATCGAGGAGTCTAGCCGATGCGGTGTCCGGGGTGACGAGACATACCCTCTCGCAGGAGGTCGAACTTAACCGATGCAACCCGGCTCGAGAAGCAAGAACCCATCAAAGGGGTGGCGATGCGCCGAAATTATATTGATCTGATTGATGTAGATAGATTACAAAGTACCCGGGGCATACGTATTTATACCCGAGTTGACATGAGTCTCATTGGACACGGTACAAGTTTTCCTAAACAAAAAGGAAACACTAACAGGACCCGATCAGACACACCAGACCAGGCTCTCCTAAAGATAAACACCAGCAATTGCCTAATTAATAGATACATAATTAACTGCCACACTGGTGGTCTCACGGCTTCTCCCTAGATTCGGTCCCTTCTGGATCAAACTCCCATTAGTTAATTGTAATTTTTCTTAACCGAATCTAATATAGAGGCATACAAATTTTGGCGTTAACACATGCCCCAATTTTTCGGAGTCTCTATAGGACTTCGAAATTCTTTCATTTTGGGCCTTTAAATTCCTTCCATACCGAGGCGGCCCAAGGTAGCCTACTTGCCTTAATTGTTTGAAACAGTGCCAACGGCCTCGATTCCCGCCAGTCATCCATACTCTATAAACCGCTTCGTCTCCCTAGCTTTTTTTACGCTTTCACATCACCAGAGCACCGCCGCTTTATCTTCCAAAACTTCTACGAACTCCAGCGAACTCAGACGAACCGTCGCATTCCTTTCTTCAACCGCTGATTCCCGTTCTTCTTCTCCCGGCGCAATGGCATCAGCATCCGCAGTCCCCGAGGTAATCTTTCTGCCTGATTTTTTCTTTTTTCGATCTTGTAGCTAGACGAATCCAATTGCCATGTTCTTCACCTATTGTCGGGTTTTGTTTACTGTAGCACTTAGCAACCAAGTTTGATCCTAGCCGCCGATTACCCGGATTTCTTCTATCACGGCCCAATGGGTAGCGAGGATCCCACAGATTTCATCAGCGCTGAGACCCAACGCATTCCTTTCAAGAATTCCGCCATGTTGGTCAGTGATTGGACCAATAGCTTTAGATCATGGCCGAGCAAGCTTCCTGGGTGGAGGGACTGGTATATCAGAGTATCGGCTGCGAAGAGAACCCTCTGGGAGGAATCAAACATCGGCCACTGCATCAACCTTTCTCTGGCAGATATGGAAAAGAATGAGCCCCTACTTGCATCGGCTTCATATTTCTGGTCAGATGCTCTCAACGCCTTCATGTTTGGGAACAAGCCGATGACCCCTACCTTAATGGATGTAACTATGCTCACCTGCCTCGACACGACGAGTTACATCGACCCCTTTAGGCTCCGATTCAACCCTGCTCGTCGGCTCCAAGCGAAGAACATTGGGGGCTGGTCCAGGTATATATCCATCCATAACAAGGGAACTGGATCAGTCGATGGTCGGGAACATGGCCTTTTTGAACTTGTGGCTGGACGGTTTGTTTTCGGTGGCGCAACCACTCGGCCACAGCCAACATGCAATGTCTGGCAGAATGCTTGGCCGATCGGAAACAAATCCCCTTGGGGAAATACCTTCTCGGTGCCACTTATCAGCTGCTACATCAAGTAGCGATCAAGCTATCGGCCGGCCAGCCCATCGGCCACATTGGGGGTCCTTGGTGGTTTGTGCAGTTATGGCTCAATGTCTACACCTCCAAGGCCTTTTCTGAGACCTCTTTTCTTGACCAATCCTTTCCAGCCGATCATACAGAAGACGAGGAACTCACCTACCGCCGATGTACCTCCATGGGCGAAGTTGCATTGGCTCTCCCTGGTGGCAGGATAACACCGTCGGACTCAACAATGGTTCAAGGTGTTTTATTTAACGCTTCACCAGGGAGGCCACACTTTGGTTTGCATACAACGATGCATCGGTCATTTGAGATGCCTTTCAACTTCAATCCACTCAATGCTCTGGAAGACGATTGAATCGAAGGCATAATTTCTATCGGCCGTTACCCCTGTCTGCTGCGACTGGCTTCTCTCTGGGCCGATCGCAACATCATATGAGTCTACCACCCATCGGTCGGCTCCCGTTGCTTGGTCTTGGTAAACTTCTGATCGGCCTATTCTTCATCGATAAACTTCAAGCCCGGGGCAACGTCAACTATGCCCTAGAGTATGATCGGATGCGGATGTTAATAAGAATCTTTCCCTGGGCGCCAGCCACGAGGTGAATGTATGTACCGCCAACACAAAGCTTTTTGCCCAATGGTGGTCAGAATGGAAGAGACATCTATTCAACTTAGCTGCCATCCACTACTGTTCTCGCCTCAACACCGACTACATCGAATCCGATGATGAGGTAACACCCATAATCCTTAATCACCATCTCCGATCATCCCTCACTCTTAATTTTGCAGGCTGTCCACGTCGAGCCCCCAACGACAAGCAATAGCAGTCGGTCGATCATGTATCAACCCTCATCGGCCACTCCGAACTTAGGGCGCGATGCTCCCTCTCCATCGACTCTCCTCCAGGCGCCCCGGCCGACAAGTCAAAAGCGCAAAAAGCTAGCGCATCACCCTTCTCTCAAGAAGCAGAAAAACAATGCCAATGTCACGGTCACGACGTCACCTACTCCCCAAACAACATCGGCCCCCTCATCACCCCGGGTATGCGCTAAGTCTTGATATCATTATCTGTTTTCCCATCTTTCTCATTAGTTTCATTTTCAGCCCAAGTCATCGGCCCCTGAACCTCAACCTTCTACTGACATCCCTCCAAGCACCAAGCCGATGACTTCTCCAGCTGCTCCAATCTCAGTACCCAGTCCCCAAGCCATTGACGAGGCCGCTCCTACTACATCGCCTGACATCGGCCGTTCTGAAGAACAACTTACCCATCCGCTTGAAGCCGATGCCACCCAAGCTGCCGATGCCCTTCCTCAGGTAATCTATTTATGCCCATACTTCACTTTTAACTCTTCACTGATTCTTTTACCGACGTCAATTTGCAGTCCTTAGCCGATTTGTTCTCCTTTGACATCGGCAAGTACTTAAAGGCAGAAGAAGCAACAGCCACCAGTGTAGCAACCAAACCATCCTTCCCAGCCGATGTGCGCGAATACTTAACGAGAATCATCAGTCGGCTGGAAAATCCGATCGACGCTCTAGCAGAAGACTGCGGGCCGATCCGGGCAAGACTCGTAGATATTGAACATCATTTGCCCGAAGAGCTCATCGACGCACTGACCCCCATGGCATATCTGTAATCTCACAGATTCAAACTCATCAAGCTCAGACAGCGCATAGTCGATTGTGCTGACCAACAGAAGATAACCCAAGATATCCAAGCTGATCGGCTGTCAGCCCAAACAGAGAAGAAAAAGCTTAATGATATGGTAACTGCCCCTCAAGAGCTCCAATCCAAGTTGGACCAACTAAAGAAAAAGGAGGCCGATTTGCTGGCAGAACTTGAAAAAGTTCATAAGGATCTCGAAACAACAGAATCCCAGCTCATCGGCCTACCACAAGCTATACAAGACCAAGAGGCCAAGGTCGCAGGAACGGTGCGTCAAGTCGTTCATCGGCGCAAAAATTTGAAGATCATCCCGGGCTCCGATGAAGACGACATTCGCGCTATCAATGAGATTGACCAAATCCGCCTACGCGCGATCGAAACAATTCAGAACTTTTTGTAAAACCTTAACACTATTGATGCTGCTCCGGAACACGTCGATCATCTTTTGCTGTAACATAATCTAATCGGCACTGTTGCTTGTTTCAATTGTCCTTTAGTATTTTTTGTCTGTTTGATCTAAAGGCGATATCAATTGATATCGGCTGTGTTTAGGCAATGCAAAAAACATCGGCTTTCTGAACCGTTTTAGAAATCGGCTGCACTTAACCGATTTAAGAGTTGACCCAAACACTCGGATAATATCTCTTGAGGTACTTCCCATTAAGTGCTTTAGCAAACTTTGTCCCCTCAAGATCTTCTAGTACATAGGCATTACCAAGCACACAACGATTAATCCGATAGGGCCCTTCCCAATTAGGCGACCACTTTCCAAACTTATCTCTGGACCCGATCGGTTAAATCAACTTCCATACAAGATCTCCCTCAGCAGACGATTTATTCATCACCTTTTTGTTATAATGCCTAGCCGCCTTAGCTTTATTTTCCTTGATTCTCTCCAGCGCCCTTAACCGATTCTGAGCCAAATCTTCAAGTTCATCTATCATTAAGTTATAATAATCATCGACTGTCAATTGATTTTGCAAAGAAACTCTACTAGAGCCGATGTTTGTTTCCCAAGGTAGAACCGCCTCGTGTCCATACACCAACTGATAAGGTGGCACCCGAGTAGATCCATGACATGCCATCCGATAGGCCCACAATGAATCGGCTAATGTAGTATGCCATCGTCGCGGCTGCTCATCAATCTTCCGCTTGATCAACTTGATTAGACTCTTATTCGAAGCTTCCGCTTGCCCATTGGCCTGAGCATAATAAGGCGATGAATTCAATAACTTGATTCCCATACTGGCAGCAAACTGTTGAAACTCATCAGACACGAAAATAGATCCCTAATCAGTAGTTATCGTCTGAGGAATCCCAAACCGATAAATTATGTGCTCCTTTACAAACTCGATCGCTTCTTTGGACATAACTTTCTTCAGAGGAACCACTTCTACCCACTTCGTAAAATAATCCGTTGCTGCCAATATGAACTTATGTCCTTTACTTGATGGAGGAAAAACCTAGCCGATCATGTCAATTCCCCATCCTCTGAACGGCCACGGTTTAATGATAGGATTCATAGCCGATGTTGGTGCTCGCTGTATATTTCCAAATTTCTGACAATCTTGACACCCTTTATAGTATCTGAAGCAATCTTCCAGCATTGTCGGCCAAAAATACCCTACTCTTCTCAGCAACCACTTCATCTTATGAGCCGATTGATGAGTCCCACAAGCGCCTTCATGCACCTCGCACATCACCACTTTGGCTTCTTCCAAATTCAGGCACCTCAGCAAAACTCCCTCAAAAGTCCGATAATATAATTCTCCATCAAGCAGCACATATTTAGTAGCCTTATACCGAAGTTTCCTAGAAACCGATTGCGACGGATTTTGCAGATAACCAATTATTTCCTATCTCCAATCGTCAGCTTTATCCTGAATATCATTATCGGCTATTTCAACCTCAACCTATCTATTCAGCCGATAACCAGAAGCAATCTATGCAAGATCATTGGCTTCTAAATTTTGCTCCCTAGGAATATGATCTATTGATATCACCTTGAAATCCTTCAACAAATCTGTACACTCCTCGTAATATGACCTCAAAATATCATCCCTGCACTCATATTCCCCAGACAACTGCTTGAAACCATAAAGAATCACCAACAATCTCTATGATATCGGCTCCGATCTCCTTTTAATACCGCCTCGTATTCCGCTTGATTATTAGTCCGATAAGGTTTAATTGTAAAAGCAAACTCAAAACTTGCCCCCCGAGGCGATATAATGACCAAGCCGATACCAGATCCATGCTTGCAAACCGATCCATCGAAAAACAAAGTCCAAGGAATCGGCTCCACATAATCTTCGTGAAGTCCTCTATGTTGCACAATGAAATCGGCCACCGCTTGTCCTTTGATTGCTTTAGCCAATTCATACCTCAAGTCGAACAATGTCAAGGCAAAAACCCACTTACCAACTCGCCCTTTTAAAACTGGAGCCGACAACATGTATTTCACCACATCGGCCTTGCAAACCACCATACACTCAGCCGATAGGATATAATGCCTCAACTTAGTGCATGAGAAATATAAACAAAGGCATAATTTTTCTACCGCAGGATATCTCGTTTCAGCATCCAAAAGCCTTCTGCTCAGATAGAACATGACTCGCTCCTTGCCTTCAAACTCTTGAATTAAAACAGACCCAATGGATTTCTCATCGGCTGATAAGTATAATCTGAACGGCACCCCTTTCTGCGGCGGAATTAGAACAGGTGGGGAACTCAGATAACTCTTAATTCCATCAAATGCCTCCTGCTGACTTGCCCCCCACACGAACTCTTGATCAGCTTTCAACTTCAATAACGGAGTAAAAGATTCAATTCTCCCTGACAAATTTGATATAAATCTCCTTACAAAATTAATCTTGCCGATCAATGACTGTAGCTCTGTCTTGTTGCTTGGTGGCTCCATGGTCTTGATGGCTCTAATGCTTCTCTGACTAACTTCAATTCCTCGCTCATGAACCATAAAACCCAAAAACTGCCCAGCCGATACACCAAAAGTGCATTTATTGGGATTCATCCTTAGTCCGTATTTCTTGGCCCTTTCCAGCACTTTCCGCAAATCGGCTATATGGCTTTCCTCACTCTTAGACTTAACCACCACATCGTCGATGTAAATTTCCACTAGCAAGCCGATGAGATCATGAAATATATAATTCATCGCTCTTTGATAAGTCGCACCGGCACTTTTCAACCCAAACGTCGTTACTACCCACTCATATAAGCCGATAGCTCTAGGACATCGAAACGCAGTCTTGTGTATATCTTCCTCCGCCATAAAAATCTGATTGTATCCTGCATTGCCGTCCATGAAGCTAATAATCTTGTGGCCTGATGCTGCATCCACCAACAAGTCTGCTATCGACATTGGGTATTCATCCTTGGGGGTAGCTTTATTTAAGTCCCGGAAATCGATACATATCCTCAATTTTCCATTCTTCTTTTCTACCGGGACGATATTAGAAACCCACTCAGCATATCGGCATGGTCTTATAAATTTTGCGTCATACAACCTCGTGATTTCCGCTTTGATCGGCTCATATAACTCTGCTTTGAACCTCCTTGGAGCCTGTTTGAACGGCCGATATCCTAGTTTAATAGGTAGCCGATGTTCAACAATTGATCGGCTTAATCCTGGCATCTCATGATATTCCCAAGCAAAACAATCCCGATACTCCTTCAACAGTATTATGAATTCTTCTCGAAGTTCAGGGCATAACCTTTTGCTTATGTACGTCGGCCTTGGCTTATCTCCTGGTCCTATGTCGATCTCCTCTAAATCATCGGCCGACGTAAACCCTTGTCCCGGTTTTCCTTCAAAATCTTCAATGGAGCCCATTAGAGTAACAATTCGGAACCGACTTGCTGAATCGGCTGTATCCCTTGGCTGGTAACCTTGAGGTAATCCCCTTCCCATGTTTTTCCGGACAAGCAATCAACACCATCGGCCTCCCAGACTGGCAAATCGGTCATTGCAATATTGGTTGACCGATCCGCTAGGACCACCTCGACTTGATCTCCTTGCCACTGTATCAAACATTGATGCAACGTCGAGGGCACGCAACAGTTCACGTGAATCCAATCCCTGCCAAGAAGTAAACTATATGATCCTTTCCCATCGATAACGAAAAACGTGATAAGTAACGTCTTGTTTCCCACTGTCAACTCCACGTTTAACACGCCTTTCGCCTCTGATGAATTCCCACCGAAGCCTTTTAACACCATATTCGTCCTGATCAAATCTTCGGCAGTTTTCCCCAGTTTTTGAAATGTAGCATAAGGCATTAGATTAACAGCTGCTCCCCCATCAACTAGCATCTTCGTCATCGGCTTCCCATTCACATAGCCCTTGATATATAATGGCTTTAAGTGCCGATGCTCTGATTCCTCAGGTTTATCAAATATAGCCTGATCGGGTTGCAACGTCAGTTGAGTGAAAACTTCTTCATTGCCTTCCCCGTCTGATGAAAGTGCTTTGTATTCTCGAGGCAAAAAGAAAACCATGTTTACTGGAGCCAATAGATCCTCATCGTCCTTCCTCTTCACACGCCACACTTGTTTAGTCCTCTTGTGACGATGATCGGCTTCTTCTTGATCTTGCCTTTGTTCTTCCTGTTGCTCTTAGTGTCATAACCGTTGTGCCCTTCTCTTCTGATTCTTTGTGAATATTCCACTAGGACACCATTGAGGATTTTGGACTTGTTTTTCATGTACTTCCTCTTTATTTCCTTCAAAAAATTCTTTGTGGACCGGCCCTAATCGGCTATGTACCGATGCCTGTCTCCTGGGTGGCTGATCCTGCGAAAGACTTCCCTACTGATCCCGCTGAAACCTCAGATTATCGTACTCAGGGCAATCTTCAATTGATGGCAATCTCATCCCTTGATCCCAGCAGATTCAGAAAAACGGACAATCCCAATGTGGATTATATCTTTCCCTATCCGGCTCAATCCGTTGTCCTTTGTGCTTTGAATATTTTTCTATCATACCCGATGAAGTAATCCTTGATTTTCTATGATCCATATGCCTTCCTTCATCGGCTTGAGTCCTTGACGACGATTCCGCATAAACCATGTTCACGGGAAACGGGTGTCCGTCGATTTTCATCGCCTTTTAATCTTCGAATTTGATTCTTCCTTGTTCAATAGCCGATTGAATTTGTTGCCGAAAAACTTTGCACTCGTTGGTGTGATGCGATATAGTATTGTGCCACTTGCAATATCTTTTCTTCTTCAATTCTTCGGCTGATGGAATCACGTGATTTGGCGGAAGTTGTATCTATTTCTCCTGTAGTAGCAGGTCGAAGATTTTATCGGCTTTATTGACGTCAAAGTCATATCGCTCCTCCTTGCCGATATCCTTAACCCACGGGCATGATACTGATTTTTTGTTCCTAGCCCACTCCGCCAATCTGACTTCAGCATCGGATCCCTCATCGTCTGAGTCCGATGAATAAACCTGTACCTGAGCAACCCTTCTCTGATATTTATCATTTTTTGCCTCTTGAAATCGGCTTTCATGAGCCAATACCTTCTATACCAGGTGCGCCAAGGACTCGAACTCCTGTGATGAAAACCTCTCTTTGATTGGTGCCAAGAGACCCTGGAAAGCCAAATCAGCTAGATGTCCATCGCTCAGGTTCAGACTGTAACATCGGTTTCTAACATCCCGAAATCGTTGAATATATTCCGGTACTGTTTCATCTCGTCGCTGCCTAACCGATGTCAAATCTATCAGTCTCATCTCATGGATCCCAGCAAAGAAATATTTGTGAAACTGTTTTTCTAGATCGGCCCATCCCCGAATGGAATTCGGTGGCAATGAAGAGAACCATGTAAAAGCCGATGCAGATAGTGACAAAGGAAAAAACCTAACTCTCAGAGCCTCCTCAGCCGATGCCTCTCCGCATTGTGCCAAGAATCGACTGACATGTTCTACTGTAGATGTGCTATCTTGCCCTGAGAATTTGGAAAAATGTGGAACTCTGTATCGGTGTGGCAATGGTACTCTGTCAAACCACTCGGGATATGGATGCCGATACATAAATGTTTGTTCCTTGGGCTTGATCCCAAACTGTTCCCTCACTATCTCTGCAACTCTTGTCGATAAATCTTCTTCCCTCGGGTTGTCCTGTTATACTGTACAGGTGGGGTTTGTTGCCGATTCTGTCTCGGATACTATCTCTGGTAACTACCTAGATTGGCAATGCCACCTGGGTAATTCTGTTGATATCCCCCATAATAAGCAGACCGATGGTATCCAGCAGGAATATCCTGTTGCCCCCCAGCCTGGTTTTGTGCAAACAGGTTTTCTAATATGTCTCTGTTTATCCCATAAGTAACTTGATTTGGCTCCGTCTTTGGCGGGAGATAGACAGGACCTCGAGTAGGCTCTTGAACAATTGATCCATCCACCGTCTTCTTTATGAGGTTATGAAGCGTGTTCACCAAGATCCTGGATTGATTTATGAGTGCATGATGCACTGCTTCGTTTACCATATCTTGTAAAGGTTTTACTGGTGGACTTTCGGGTGGTGGACGGCTCGATTCAGCAAATAGAACTGGTTTTGGAAACTGCGTCTTCTGAATCGGCCCTTGTCTTGTCATGCTGAAGGATTCCAAGCAAAGCTTCTGAAAATTGGCCATATTTTGTTTGACTTCCTGTCTTTGTTCATCTGTTAAATCTTCCATGTTGACTAGAATTACGTTGTCTGTTTTGATCTCTTTTCCGGCCATGTTGCAATTCTGATTAAGACTTTGTGTTGAAACTTCGAGTTGAACTTCGTGTCCCACCGGGCATGCCAAAAACGTGTTGACGCCGAAAACCGCCGGGGGCCGTTCGGCACCTGGAGACACGCGAAGGCCTGGGAGTTTTGCTTCACTCCAGTGCAGGTCCTAAAATCTCAAGGTTCGTAGGCGTGCCAGTCAATTTGACCCTGCAATTGACAAGGAGAGGATGTTAGATCAATGAGCCAATCGGCTGGAAGCCGATCTGGACTCGTTTCATCGGCCGATGGCCGATGTGAACTGTAGCACTTATACACCGACTAGAAGCCGATGATGGCATGAGCAGTAACTAATAACAATAAGCAGATATCGAACTAGCCGATTGCCGAAGGGATGCTCGAAAATCGGCTATAAACTGATAAAATAAATAGGCAGAATACATAAATAAATAGATTGAATAAACTCTAGCCGATTGCATTAGTAATAACTAGCGCTGCCCCAAGGATGTTGCCCACACCGGTGCCCGGGGCCTTGCTCATGCCCGCACCCGGATCTTTGCCTGCTTCCCGTGCCTGGGTCCTAGTGCCCACGCCCGGATCCTCGCCTGTTGCTCGTGCCCGGATCCTCGTGCCCGCGCCCGGATCTTCGTGCCCACGCCCGGGTCCTCGTGCCCGTGCCCGGGTACTAGCCTGCTTGTTTGTGTCCGTGTTCTCGCTTGTGTTCGCGCCCGGGTTGGCAATGATTTTCTAAACATGTTTGTGGCAAATCGGCTGGATGCAAAGATAACTTACCGGCTAAAACACTCCGATAAAACGTCGCATAAAACCCATCGGCCTACTAAGAGTAAAGTTATTATCAACAGTCTAGTAGATCGGACCCAACCGTTGCAGCACAGACTGGTGATGATAACAAGACCTCGATGAGCCGATAGATCTAATGCGATCGTGATGTAAAACATGATAGCTTATCTGCTATGCATTTCGATAAGACGCTTGTGCACAAAATATCAACCTAGCAGGAACAATTTATCACTAGCAGTTTAGTAGGTCAGACCCAACCGATGCAGCACAAACTGATGATAAATCGCTCCCAGTAAGCCGATACGATCTGCGCACGCGTGATGTGATATACCTAATCGATCTATTAGGTCAAACTAAACTGATGCAGCCATAGATAAAATAGATATATCGTGGTAAGCCGTCCACCATGAACCGACTAGAATATCAGACTTAACCGAGGAAGTCCTAGCCAATGCGGTGTCCGGGGTGACGAGACTTACCCTCTCGCAGGAGGTCGAACTCAACCGTTGCAGCCCGGCTCGAGAAGCAAGAACCCATCGAAGGGGTGGCGATGCACCGAAATTATATTGATCTGATTGATGTAGATAGATTACAAAGCACCCGGGCATACGTATTTATACCCCGAGTTGACATGAGTCCTCATTGGACGCGGTACAAGATTTCCTAAACACAAAAGGAAACACTAACAGGACCCGATCAGACATAGACCCAGGTCTCCTAAAGATAAACACCAGCACTTGCCTAATTAATAGATACAGTAATTAACTGCCACACTGTGGTCTCCATAGCTTCTCCCTAGATTCGGTCCCTTCTGGATCAACTTCCATTAGTTAACTGTAATTTTCTTCTTAACCGAATCTGATATAGAGCCATACCAAATTTTGGTGTTAACATCATGTCACTTTTTGGTCCATAGAAAGCAAGAGATGAAGTTCTGCATGTTTTGATTCAGATTCGGGCCTCCTAACAGCATCAATTTTAAATGGATCTAGCCACTGATCCAGAAGGACTCTTGGGGCCCATGAGTACTTGTTGGAAAGATTATGGAGTCTACTTTTAGATGGTTTTGGTCCCTTGTCAAAATTCCTCCTAAGCTGTCTAGAATTGTTGAAACAAGATACGTACGTCTTCCAGTCTGAGTCTGTTTTAGACCTTGGGCCTTGTATTGTGTCGTGGGCTAAACCCATGAGGAGTGCTCCCCTCACAGGGAAAATCCTAACCCTACGACGTCCTAACTCATATATATTCAGTAGCTGCCACTATTTAGAAGTAGGTTTTGCTTAGATTATTCTGCCATTGCTGTTTCACCATCTAGATCGGTTTGTAGAACCCCAACTTTGTGTGATAAACATTCATCTGCAATTCAGATTGCGTTCTTCCTTGTTCTTATGAGTTTCTTTGATTGCTTGCATGGATAAAACCTTCGTGGTGAGGTCGACTACGTGAGAGCGTGGTTGATAATAACTAGACGTGTGGGTGTAGCGGTTGCGAGGTGACTATCGCTGATTGGATGCCTCAAAACATGAACATTTTCACGTCGCCAAATCGAACCTATCGGAAGATCGGGCACCCAGACGCATTAGGAGGGCAAGCAGATCCTGCAATATACCTACTCAGGAATCTGTGGCAACCATGCTGCATCTAGAACATAAATCAAAAAGGCTTGCGGACAAGAATTCCTCTGGCTGATTGTGGTTACCGACGCTGGAGTACTCATCCTGACATGCGAGGGATGCTAGTTTTATAGGGCTATGCTGGGTAGGTCGGTTTAGGCTGGCTTATTCGGTAGTAGGCTAAAGATATGAGTTTCTCGATAGCACGCTCTATTGGGCCGCTCGTTGACTGTGTTAAAATCACAGTGCAGGTGCTATTCACAGAAACTGGTAAAATAATCAGATATGCTTCATACTAAGCCTATAGCCGGGTGTATACATTCGGGAATCTACATTATTTAACAGGTATTGAGGATATATCCTTATAAGGATCGACAACTGGTCTCTATTAAAATTGGGGATGCAGGTATCTCTCAAATACACCTGACCACGTATTGGGTTAAAATCCATAAAGTGGTACTCGGCTTACATGCTTAGCCATTATTTGCCATGAGCAAAAATCATCCCAGCTGACATGATGCTGAAGAGTCTCATATACCAGTAGTACACTACTCGGGAAAGACTATAAGGTTAAAGATCATTGACTTTATGTTTAATTGTTTCACAATTAAGCACAAAGTCAGGGGCTACACCTAATAGGTGTGCCTATTCGGTGCATACTATTCATATTTCTACATGATGCCCTTCATAGCCTCGTTGCCAGCTGACATGAAGCAGGACTCGGGAGAAGAAGCACTCAGACAAAGAGTACTTGGGAGTAATACACTAAGGAATTTTTCACCATGGAGGATGAGCACTCAGCATCAGCTGTGACTCAACTATGAAGGTCTTAGGGGCTGTTATCGGTGCCATGGGCCTGGGGTACCTCATGGGAAGCTATTGGGCCACTTGGACAGATGATGGGCCTAGCCTTGTAATTAGGGATACAATAGAACTCAGCAGACTTAACCTTATACGACAGGGAAAATACAGTCCTAGTCGGGCACGTTGTACTCCTAGAAGGAGATCCCTTGGTCATAGTCTGGTTGGGACTCCTGCTTTGTAACCCTGTCCCCCAGTATATAAGGGAAGGCAGGGCGTCCCCTAAGGGGCAGGATCAGGAGGTTCACTAGAATCATGAAGATCACAATCATACATCCTCAAAGGAAATACACCACAACTGGACGTAGGGTACTACCTCATCTCGAGGGCCTGAACCAGTATAAACCTTTCGTGTTCCTTTGCAGTCCATTAAGTTTCGGTCCGACGAGTAGCCCTATATATTTATTGCCGGTACAAAACATAGACACGAGTACTCTTTGTCCAAGTGCTTCTTCTCCTGAGTCTTGTTTCATGTCAGCTGGCAACGAGGCTATGAAGGGCTTCATAGAAAAATATGAATAGTGTGTGCTGAATAGGCGCACCTATTAGGTGTAGCCCCTGACTTTGTGCTTAATTGTGAAACAATTAAACATAAAGTCAAAGATCTTTAACCTTGTAGTCTTTCCTGAGTAGTATACTACACAGTATGTAGACTCTTCAGCATTATGTTAGCTGGTATAATTTCTGCTCGTGGCAATTGGTGGCTAAGCATTTAAGCTGAGTACCACTTCTTAGATTTTAATCCAATGTGTGGTCAGGTGTATTTTAGAGATACCTACATCCCCAATTTTAATGGATACCAGCTGATCCTTATAAGGATGTATCCTCAGTACCTGGCAAATAATGCAGATATCTGAACATATGTGTCCAGCAATTAGGCTTTCATGAAGCATATCTGATTATTTAATCGGTTTCTATAAATAGCATCTGCACTATGATTTTAACACAGCCAGCAGTCAGCTCTATAGGCATGCCATTTAGAAACTCATATCTTGTGGCCTAGTACCGAATCAGCCGTCCCAAGCCCACTTATCAGCACGGGCTCTATAAAAGAGGGGAGAAAGGGAAAAGATTCCCTCATCTTCTCCAATCTGCCAATTGTTTCATCTTCCAGCTTCCGCGCCAAAATTTCGCGCTTTGTCTCGCTAGGGTTTGCCATAGCCAGTGTCTCCCGCTCGAAACTCGTTTGATTCTGCTCTGCCACATCCATACCAAGCCTTCAATAGCATTTCCCCCAAATCTTCTCACTCCTAGCAATGCCGAGAGCTTCGCTCGAGATCCTAGAGATGTCCATGGAAGCTTGGCCAGTTTCGAACTGCTGTTCAATGAAGCTGAAGTACTTGGAGAAACAACTAATGCTGTAGTGACAAGAAGTCATCCATTGGCGCACCGCCGAAGGGGAATCTATGCTGGCGCCCCGATTTGGTGAGACCATCGTCTTCACCTCTTTCCTTCATCGTGGTCTTGCCCTTCCCTCTTCGGATTTCTTCCGCCAACTTCTGTCCTACTATCAATTAGAGTTGGGTGAATTTGAATCCCAACTCCATCCTGCAAATCTCCATCTTCGTCACATTGTGCGAAGATTTTCTGGGGGTGAAGCCTCATTTTAATCTCTTCCGATATTTGTTCCATATCAAGCCCCAGCCATCCAAAAATAAAGTCCAAGTGATTGGGGGAGCCGGTCTCCAACTCAGGAACGAAATGAAAAAGAACTATCTTCATGTTCCTTTGAAAACCTCCCTCAAGGGCTGGCATAGAGAATGGTTCTACTACTCCAATCTCGAACCTTCTTTGCCCCCTTTCACTGGTTCTCCACCGGTGGTTCTGCCCAGCTGGTCTTTCGTGCCAAGCTATGAAGAGATGGGCCAAGTATACCAATTGGTGAAGAAGATAGATGTGCTGAAGAGCTTGGGGTTGACTAGTCCCTGGGTAGCGAGATGTTTCTTGAACCGCCACACTAGGCCTTTGAAGCTGAGAAGCCACTTCAGTTGGGATTATCAGGGCAAAAATGATCCCAGCCGAGAATACCCGGACTTAATCGATAAAAACAAGGGACCGATACCTTGCTCGGTTTTTTCATCAATGAGGTAATAGAGACAGAAGATGTAGAGCACGCCACCACAGCCTATTGCTAGAAAAGGCCTTGGCCATAGGTAATCCTAAAAAACTGATGTTGAATTGCTATCCATCTGTGATGAATGTCTACGGATATCCGTCTCGGATTGCTCTGCAATGTATGATGTGTGTTGTTGAAACATTTGTAGGACTGTGAGGAGTTTGATGATGACTCCCAAACCCTGTCGGCCACCAAAATGAAGAAGAGGCTGGCTAACCCTTCTGCTGCCCTACCTAGCTCCAAGAGGGCTGGGAAGAAACCCATTGAAGATCTAGGCAAGAAAAGAGCAAGCAAGCCGAGCGCAGAACCAGGGAGTCTAAAGATCAAAGACCCTGCCAGTTTATCCCCCAGGCCGCCATGCCCAAGACCATCTTCTCCAAGTCCGAGGCCAGCAACATCGAGTCCAAGGCTAGCACTACTGAGCTCAGCAACATCGAGTCCAACAACATTGAGGCCAAGGCCGGCACTGCCGAGTACGAGATCAACAACATCAAGCCCAAGGGTGGCACCACCGAGTACCTCGACGCCCTAGCCGGCTGCACCAGAAATAGAGCTGACTGGGGTTAAATCGCCACTGCCGACTGCCACGCCGACTGGCCCGACAACCAGTAGCTCTCCACCACCAATATCTTCTGGAGCCCCCTCGTGGAAGTTTAAGACTTCCAAGAGGTAAGCAATCTTCAATCTTCCAAGAATCTTTAATGAAGTGATAGTGCCTTGATATTTGACATATTGTGCAGGAAGTGAGTTGACATAGATCGCATGGAGACTATGCCAGCTGCTCCTGTCACTGAGCCGACCCCAGCCGAGCCAGCACTGACGAGTTCATCTGCTGAGCCAGAGGCTACCCCAGCTACAGAAGCTAAAGCAGTCTCGACACTAGGACCACTAGCGCCGACCGACCAAGGGGCGAGTGCTGAAGTCGTTGCTCCAGCCACCGAGCAAACCACCGAACCCCCTATAGCTACCGAGTTTGGAGTTGGGACCTCATCTCCAACAATTTCTTCATCGTCTTCTGATGAAATGGACCTCCCCAGGTTTGAAGCCCCTCCGCACAACTTCCTAAGAACAAGCAACATTGAGGGAGGATGAAGTCCTTCTACGTGCCACAATTGCCGCATCCAAGGGAGTCCAGGTATGTAGCAAGTCTTGGACAGTTCCCATTTGACCTGGTACTCTGTCTTTTGACTCTGTTTTGTTCTGAGTAGAAGATTGTCAATCGTTCAGAGAAAATGAACAAGATCCTGACCCAGCTCGCCCTCCATCTCCAATGACTGAGCCAACTCCAAGTTGCTAAGGATGACCTGGAGCGGACTAGCCAGGAGAAGCAAACATGGGTGAGGGGAGCATTTGACAAGCTTAGGGATGAAAAGTAGGCTCTAGCCGAAAAGATCAGAATTAAGTCTTCTATGTTATCTTCCCGAGTAAATCCCAAGTATATCTCTCCAGCTTTGTTGATTCCTGACTGCCTTGCTGAGTTCTGACTGCAATCTTGAGTTCTTGACTATTCTGATTTGTAGCCCTTGAAGCCGAGTTAAAGGCCCAGGCAGAGGAGAAAAACCAACAAGAGAACAAGCTGAAGGAGATGGAGAAGGCCAAAGCCGAATTGGAGAAGGCCAAAGCCAAGGTGGAGGCAGACTATGCTAGTAAGTCTCCTGCCTAACAATAACCTTAATCTATTTTCTTGACACTCCAACTGCATGTTTTGGTTAACAAGTGTACTTGTTGATGCATCTGAATAGCTTCAAAAGCTAATGCCCAGATCCAGTTTAACGCCTTTGCAGAGGAGATCAAAGTTGTCAAGGAGTCACGGGAAATCCTCGTCGGATCTGTGAAAGGGCTCCTTGACATTATGGAGCCTCACCATGTTGGAACCAGCTCCAGTACTGTCTACCAGGTGCAGGCACGCCTAAGCAAAGCCCCGAGCATCTTGAAAAAGTACTCGAATGAGCATGTCGTTGTCGGTGTTGCCCAAACCCTGGCCATGACCAAATCAATCTACCATAGGGTAGATATCAAGGCCATCAAGGAAAGTTTTGCCGAAGAGACAACTCCCAAGAAGCACTAGAGTTGATCAACCAGGTGAGGCCAACTGCGGAGGCCATAGCAAAGGACCTGGGTATGTAAGAATAAACAATTATGCAGTCGGTGTATATAACTTTTGTAAGGACATTTCTCAGGCATCATTAGCTTTACCCACCTACATAGTCTGCGCTGAGTAGATTGATAGGAACTAAAAAAAAATTCACATCTAAAAGCTATACTCGGGCAAACATAACATAATCGTTGTAAAGCTTCATAAATTAGATAAAGCAAGCTCATATTTTATTGACAAGGCACATAATACATGCAACCCTCGACTCACTACTCGGTTGAAACAAGCGATGTAGTGAGTCAAAGAAAAAATCTATATACATATTTATAGAGAAAATACAAGACTCAGGTATAGAAAGGACATAGCTGTTCTATATTCCATGAGTTGTTGACTGGGGCACCGTCTTCAGTCGGTAGGCGCCCAAATATGTCACCTCAGCGATAATGAACGGCCCTTCCCACAAAGGGATAGTTTATGTCTGTCTTTGGTGGTTTGTATTTTTCTCAAGACAAGATCACCCACCAAAAAGGTGCGGCCACAAACAGTTCGACTGTGACAACGACACAGGCCTGGAAGATACCTTGCTAACTGAATAGTTGTGATGTCCCTAGCTTCTTCCAACTGATCGAGTTCGACCAATTGGGCTTCGTTTGATTTGTCTTCTAAGGTGGGCCCGAACTCACGAAGAGCCAAACTTTAACTCGGTTGGTAACATAGCCTCAGCACCATAGACTAGGAAGAAAGGGGATTGCCCTATTGCCTGACTAATTGTGGTTCTTAAAGACCAGAGAACGGATGGGAGTTCTTGTACCACCGCCCTGCATATGGTTGTAGTCGGTCGAACACCCTAGCCTTGATACCTTGTAGGACCATGCCATTAGCACGCTCGACCTGCCCATTACTTTGTTGGTGTGCCACAAAAGCATAACAGATCTTGATGCCAAAATCGTCACAGAAATCTTGAAATACACTTCCCGTGAACTGAATACCGTTATCCGTTATGATGCAGTTAGGAACCCCAAATTGGTATAAAATACTCATGATGAAGTCCTTTGCTCGTGTTGTTGTTATGGTAGCAATGGGTTTTGTCTCAATCCACTTTGTGAATTTATCCACTGCAACGAACAAGTGTGTGAACCCCCTGGCGCTTTTTTGAATGGCCCGACCATGTTGAGACCCCAAACTGCAAAGGGCCAAGAGAGTCGAATTGTTTGAAGTTCTTGAGCTGGAAAATGTGTTGGTCTTGCATAGAATTGGCATCCCTCGCACGTGCGAACTATATCTTTAGCATCTGTTACTGCAATTGGCCAAAAAAAACCCTGCTTATAAGCCTTTCCGACTAACGTCCTAGATGCGGCATGGTTGCCACAGATACCCAAGTGGATCGATTGCAGAATCTGTTTACCCTCCTCGGGTGTGACATAGCGCATGAGGGCTCCAGATGCGCTTCTGTGGTACAGGTCTTCTCTGACTACAAGGAAACATTTGCTTCGATGCTTGATCCATTTGGCTTCACTGCATTCTTCTAGGAGTTCGTCGTCCAAGAGGAATTTGAGAACTGGAGTCCACCAATCTTGAGAGATGATTAGTACTTCATTTGTTGCCAGGGTAGGTTCAGCCCCAACTATTCAAGCACTGGTTTCTTCTTGACTGATGGCTCCAGTAGTTCTTCAACAAAAATCTCAGTCAGGACCACTTCTCGTTTGGATCCCATGTTGGCCAGTTCGTCTGCAGCGTCGTTGTATTGTCATAATACATGAGTTATCTCTAGCCCGTCGGACTTGTTTTCTAGCTTTCTGACCTCCTGATAATATGCCGCCATAGTATTGTCAAGACATGCCCAGTCTTTCATGACTTGGCTGACCATGGGTTGAGAATCCCAGCGCACAACCAGTCAACGAATGCCGAGTGATATGGCAATGTGGAGCCCGTGGATGAGTGCTTTGTACTCGGTGACATTGTGGGAAGCCGGAAAGTGAATCTAGAGGACATACTTGAGTTTTCCGCCAGTGGGTGACGTCAACACAACACCAACCCCCGCACCGCCGATCCATAGAGAACCGTCGAAGTACATCCACCAGTACTCTAGCTTGTCCATGTTTGTAGTCGTCTGAACTTCTGTCCACTCGCCCACAAAGTCGGCTAGAGCTTGAGATTTGATTGTTGTCCGTGGTTGAAAAATGATGTCAAACGCCATCAACTCGAGTGCCCATTTAGCGATTCTGCTAGTGGCCTCGCGATTGTGTAGGACGTCCCCGAGTGGATACGATGTGATATCAGTGACTTGATGCGACTGAAAATAGTGCACCAACTTCCGGACAGTGATGAGTAGGCCATATAACAGCTCTGGACTTGAGGATATCTCATCTTGGAGTCGGCTAGGACCTTGCTGATGAAGTAGACTGGCCGTTGAATTTTTTATATATGACCTGGCTCTGATCGCATGACTACCAGCACCATGCTAACTACCTGAGTGGTTGCCGCCAAGTATAAAATTAGTGGTTCCTGGGGCATAGGTGACGCCAACACTGGTGGTGATGTGAGAAATTTTTTGAAATCTTTGAAGGCTTGCTGGGCTTCGGGTGTCCATTGAAAATTGTCCGCTTTCTTTAGTAGTTTGAAAAAGGGCATGCCCTGTTCACCAAGTCGGGAGATGAATTGGCTGAGTGCCGCCAAGCACCCTGTCAGCTTTTGGATGTCCTTCGGGCTATTTGGGGTTGCCACGTTCATGATAGTATTGATTTTTTCTAGATTGGCCTCGATGTGATACGATGAAGCTGAGTAGCCTTCTGGACGGTACACCGAAAGTGCACTTTTTCGGATTCAACTTCATCTTGAATCTTTGAAGACTTTAGAAAGTTTCTTCCAAGTCAACGATGAGGTCTTCCCCAGACTTTCTCTTGATCACCACATCATCAACATACGCCTCCACATTGCACCCAAGTTGAGTGTGTAAACAGCGTTGAATTGCTCGTTGATACGTTTTTTCAACCCGAACAGCATACTAATATAGCAGTATGCTCCAAATGGCATGATGAAAGAAGTCTTCATGCAGTCCTCCTCCTTCAAGCTGATTTGGTGATATCCCGAGTAACAGTCGAGAAAGCTGAGAAGTTCGCACTCCGCAGTTGAATCCACCACCTGACCTATTCTAGGTAAATCAAATGGATCTTTGGGGCATACCTTGTTTAAGTCTGTAGTCGACACACATGTGCCATTTACTGTTCTTCTTCCAGACCAAGACTGTGTTTGCCAGCCAATCTGGGTGGTAGACTTCTTTGATGAACCCAGCTGCAAGGAGCTTGGTTATCTCCTCCTGAATAGCATCTTTGTGGTCTTGTGCAAAGCACCGTAGCCGTTGTTTGACTAACTTGGCATCCAGCCTGACGTTGAGGGAATGCTCGATCACCTCCATTGGTACACTAGGCATGTTGGAAGGTTTCCAAGCAAATGTGTCCCTGTTCGCCTGGAAGAAGGTGACAAGCACGTCTTCCTATTTGGGGTCGAGTCCGGTCCCGACTAGAGCAGTTTTGGAGGGGTCGGAAGGGTCCAAGGGGATCTTCTTGGTTTCAGAATTGCTGAAATTCCTGACTTGGTTGCTTTTTTGGCCAAAACCTGATCATCCTCGCATGCAGTTGTAGCGGCTAGCCGAATGCTATTGTGCCCAACTGCCGCTTCTTGAGATTGAGCCAGCTCGCAGCTCTCCTTGTCGCAGGTGAAGGCTTGCTTCACATCACTGCAAAGAGAAAGAACTCTGGCTAGCCCTGGCATCTTGAGCATCATGTAGGTATAATGTGGCACTGCCATGAACATGGCTAGCACCGGCTGTCCGTGTATCACATGATACGCGGTCTCAAAGTCGACAACCTTGAAGCAGATATTCTTAGTGCGGAAATTATCCCGCGTGCCAAAAGTAACTGGCAAAGTAATCTATCTGAGTGGAGTAGAAGACAGGCCAGGGATTACCCCGTGGAAGGGCGCTGTACTCGGCCATAGCTCTAAACAAGGAATCTTCATCTCGTCCAACGTCTTGGCAAACAGAATGTTGAGAGCACTGCCTCCATCAATGACAACCTTCTTTAGTTTGATGCTCCTGATGACTGGGTCTAGGACGAGTGGATAGCGTCCTGGATGAGTAACCCGGTCAAGATGATCTGCGCGATCAAACTTGATTGGCATTTCTGACCAGCGCAAGTATTGGGGGGTGTCTGCTGCAGATACCGAGTTGATTTCGCGCGCTGTAAGCTTTTGCTTCCACTTGGATACATATGCAGACGGCCCTCCAAAGATGTGGTTGAGCTCAGCTTGGGGATCTTGGTAATCGTCGGCTGTGCCCGAATCTGGTTTGTCCTTGTCTTTATCAGTGCCAGATGTTGAAGCTTGCTCCGAAGCAAACTTCTTAAGCATAAAGCAGTCCTTAGCAGCGTGCTTGCCCTTTGGATGAAAGGGGCATGGCCCGTTCATCACTTGTTGTTATTTGTTATTCCTTAGGGGTCGCGGCCGAGTATGCTCCATTGTAGCCACCACGTTATCCGACTTCGCTTGCGGTTTCCGGATTTGTTCTGTGTTGGCTCGTCATTGTCTCTCTTGTCCTTCTGCCAGGGCTTTTTTTTCTCATCGAGAGCCTAAGCGACCACGTCGGCCGAGTCGGCGTACTTGTTCGCCATATCAAAAAGAGCCTTGACAGAAGTGGGAGGTTTCCGAGTGAACTTGGCAATGAACGGGGCATCTTTGACTCCCTTGCGGAAGGCGGCGATGACGACCTCGTCCTTGATCATTGGGATTGAATTCCGCTTCTCAGAAAACCTCTTGATGAACTCGTGAAGAGACTCATTCTTCCTTTGGTGCAACTGATATCGATTGTGCTCAGAAGATGGCCTTTGTAAGTTCCCTGGAAGTTAGCGACAAAGCATTCCCGGAGTTCTCCCCAGGAGCCGATTGACCTCTTTGGGAGTCCTGTTAGCCATGTCCTTGCAGAGTTGGCTAGAGCGACTGGGAGGTAGTTAGCCATGGCCTTGTGATCTCCTCCAGCTGCTCGGATTGCCAAAGTGTAGACCGTGAGCCAGGACTCGGGATTGGTCTTCCCATCATACTTCTCGATTCCAGTCGGCTTAAAACCCGATGGCCAGTCGACCTGTTGCAGCTCCTAGGTGAAGGCTACTACAGTAGTGAAACCACTCGTGGTGGAGGCCGAAGCGCTTATTCTCGTCTTCCAGTCGGTGCTGCTCATCTTCCTCGTGTTCACGGTGCCGTGCGTTGATGTCTTGCCGAAGATCACATCGTAGTTGGCCTCGGAGGTCCTGGTTGTCCCGACAGTCATTTTGATATCGACGCGGCCGGTCATTGTTAGGGTTGCTGAGTGACGTCTGGCGTGACTCTGTGTGCGGCTGACTGGAGCCGGCCGCTCAGCGTCGTGTCGAGGCTGTAGGAGTACGCGTAGGCTACGATAGCAGAAAATAAAAATTTCTACCGTGCACACCAGGACATCATGCGAGAGAGGGACATGGATCGTTACCACTAGACGCGCAGTGCAGCGGAAGAAGTGTTGGAGAAGCCGGTCCAACCACGCGCGCGTCGAGGTAGTAGTGGAAGTAGTCGATCTCCGGCCGATCAACGCCGCAACGAGCAGCGCCTCTACGGGTATCCACACGTCCGGGGCTAGAACGCCGATCGCGAGTGTACTAGCACTCGTGAGCGGCTAGGGTTTGATCGGAAGGTGGCGGCTAGGGTTTTGCTCGAGGCTAACAGAAAACACACACGTGAAACTCCTTAGCCCCTCGCCTCCCTATATATAGACCTCCTCACTCGGGCCTCGTGGACCGAGGCCCAGTAAGAGTCTACTCGGATCTCTGTCCGAATCGAGCCCATATTTGAATCACATTCGAATAAGTGTTCCAACCCATTAAGTGTGCGACCCTGTAGGTTCACGTATATTTTGTCACGACCCAGAAACGTCTTTCTGGTCACCCTGTTAATAGCAGCCTCTAGCAAGGCATATTAGCCCCAAAATATACGTAAAGATCATATCGGCTGAACCTGTAATGTCCTTATGTACAAATCCCTTTGCCTCACGATATCGATTGAGCTCAAGGCGAGACTTGTGTCATCCTCTTAATAGCTCAATCACTCTCTCGATCCTGTGATGGATTACAAACTTGTGATTGACACCTCAATCACCATAGCATGGCCATGCACTTCCATAATCCATTACATCGAGGGGCCCAGAGATATCTCTCCCATAAGGAGGGGCAAATTCTATCTTGATCATTCATATCCCACTACATGTTTCATAGCAAACCCGAAGACTACTTTTATGACTACCCAGTTACGGAGTAGTGTTTAGTAGTCCCAAAATAAGCTACTACGTATGTTGGGAACCATGATGATCTCAAGTCTAAGGACTCTACATAAACACTACTTGAGACTAACTGATGACACATGAAATCTCTGCAGTATCTCATGGCGGGTCTATCCAACATATGTTCACTAACATATGTCCATATTATCGATTTGGTATCTCCATACCATGATCCATGAGACATGATCATCAATCAATACATATGCTGATATTAGAATCATATTTGTTCCTCATATGATATATGATCAGGGATCATTTAGAAATAACAACATTTGACATTAAGAGTCTCATGAATAAGTCACATACTCATAGATCAATAATGATGGTGTCTATTTTAAGGAACAAATCAATACATTATAAACATAGCATGTGATATATATAACATCTCCATGTTGCCTCTAGGGCATATCACTAACAGAGGCGGATGACACCGCCGTTGGAGAAGCTGACCGGTTGGTCGGTATGAGGGTATCACCTGACTATTGGTGCTACTGACATGCAGCAGCGGTGATCATGTCTTTTATCCTTGCTATAGTCGGGGTGGCCTGGTGATCAGGCCCAAACTGGAGCGTGTCCAGTAGAGTTGCAGCGGATACGATGTTCTGCTCAAGCGTTACAAAGACGTCGTGGTCGCCGACTCGGGTTTGGAGGATTTGTTGTTGAGCAGTCCGGCCAGCCCTACGTAGATCGTCGTTGCGGGCGTCGCGCTCGGCGTGCATGCATCTTGCTTCTTCCTCCTGTTTTTCTCACAGTCGGTAGGCCTCCTCCTCTTGCTGCTCGCGTAGTCGGCGTGCCTCCTGAGTGGGAGTAGAACCTTTGGACACCATGAAGACTTCGCGGGGTGGGGAGAAACTTGCCGAACTGCTATCCGACTTGGAGTCGGAGTCAGAGTAGTTGATGGGGGTGATTACAACTCCTACCTCCCTAGATCCAATCTTGAGCGGCTCTGGGTCGTATCCGAGTCGAACTCTAGGGGATTGGGTTTGCCACGTCAGATGCTGATTGAAATTATCCGCAGCATTGCCAAGTCCGAACAGGGGATTGACTTCTTCCTCCTCTCTTAGCCCAATCTCGGATGGCTCAAGGCCAAGTCCGAGTCCGAGTCGAACATTGAAAGAAAGAGTTGTCCCGAGACCCGGGCATGTTAAAGATTTCCGAACATGTCGATGAGGGTTGCTGCGGCGTTACGTAGGCCGATTGGCGTGGAGTCGGCTTGGTCCCTGGCTGATCAGATTGGGTCCAAATCAGACAGGGTGAGGTTGCTGAATTTGTCAGCGACGAAGTCGAGGCTCCCGAAGGTGATTGTTTGCCTGGGGAAGAAGTTGATGCCGTTGACTCCAGTGGTTGAATCCATCAGGCTTGTCGAAGATGATCTCGCCGATGCCCCTACCTAGCAGGGGCGCCCTGCCTCCCCTTATATACAAGGGGATAGGGTTATAGTGTAGGAATCACAGTCGGAATTCGACCAAGGGATTTCCTTCTAGGAATACAACGTGCCCGACTAGGACTATATCCTTTCCTTCTCATACAAGGTTATGTATGCCAAGTCCAATTGTATCCCTAATTACAAGGCTAGATCCATCTTCTGTCCGTGTGGCCCAAATGCTTCTCATGAGGTACCTGGGGCCATGGCCTCCACACCCATGTTGTTTCAGGCGCCCTCTACAAAATGCTGATGCCCATGCCTGTCTTGTTGTAGCTCATGAAACTAAACAGAACAACCAATTCTTGGAGCTAGAACGCCTAAGAAAAAAGCTTAAAGACCTTGAGAAGGTGAAGTCCAAGGTCGATACTGAGTTTGCGAGTAAGTTGCTTGTTTGCCTCTGAACTTTGGCTGATTGAGTGATCTGGCCCCCTGATTGCTTGTCTTTGGATGGCAGACTACAAGGTCAATGCGCAAACACAATTCAGCTCCTTTAGCGAAGAGATCAAGGCGATAGAGAACTCACAGAGCGCCATCGTGGATTCTACGAGGTCTCTGTTAGATATCATGCAGCCGGTTGAAGCTGGGTCTAGCTCAAGTACTCCACCCCAAGTGCGTCAATGACTTTGAGATGCTCCAGCTGTCTTGAAAACCTTTGTTATGGAGCATGCTACCCTGGGGATTACCCAGGCCCTCGCTATGACCAAATCTCTTTATCCCTGAGCGGATATTGAGGCAATTGGTGAGGGGTTTGCTGAAGGCACAACTTCAAAGTAGGGGCTTGAGTTGATCAACCTAGCGAGGCCCACCACGAAGAGAATCACCGAGGAGTTGCTGCTATAGTTGCTCTGCTGAGAAACAAACTCTTTAAGTGGTCTATGTACGGTGGAAAATAATCATGATTTGTATATACTGTAAATGCATGTGCTTTCGTATTTTGCAAATCATGCCCGAGTACTTAATTCATCGTAGTCATCATTAGCCTTATCCGGCCAGCCAAATTATATGAGTGATGAGGACCAACTTTAAAAGCGTTTATCCAATAAGTCTGTACTCGGCAAAAGTTAGCATGGTCTATATAAGACTTTGTGACTTAGACAAAATGGACATGAGTTTAAGCAATAATGGAAGATGTATTATCATCATGTAGCCCCCCGACTCACAACTCAGTTGGAACAATCGGTGTACTGAGTCAGAGTAAAAAAACTTTATTTATGTATATAAATTGAGTACAATACTTAGTTATAGAAAAGACGTAGATGTTCTATGTTCCATGTGTTGACTAGGACGTCGTCTTTAGTCTTCAATCAGGAAGCCACTGGCGTGTCACCTCAACGATAATGAACGGCCCCTCCCATAAGGGAGATAATTTGTGCCTGTCTTTGGTGGTTTTGATTTTTCTCAATACGAGATCTCCCACCAAAATGTGCAGCCATGGACATTACAACTGTGATAACGATGTAGGCCTTGAAGGTATCTTACCGACTGAATTGTTGCGATGTCCCTTGCTTCCTTCAACTGATCGACATCGACCAATCGGTCTTTGTTTGATTTTTCTTCTAAGTGGGCCTGAACTCGCGGAGAGCCGAACTCCAACTCGGTTGGTAACATAGCCTCAGCACCATAGCCTAGGAAGAAAGCGGATAGCCCTATTGCCCAACTGATCGTGGTTCGTACTCAGGAGTTCTTGTACCCACCGCCCAGCATATGGTCGTAGTAGGTCTAACACCCTAGCCTTGATACCTTGTAAGATCATGCCATTTGTGCGCTCGATCTGCCCATTGCTTTATGGGTGAGCCACTGAAGCATAACAGATCTTGATACCAAATTCGTCACAAAAATCATGAAATATGTTGTCGGTGAATTGAGTGCCGTTGTCTGTGATGATGCAATTGGGGACTACAAACTAGTAAATAATACCCATGATGAAGACCTTTGCCCTGGTTGCAATTATGGTAGCAATGAGTTTTGCCTCAATCCACTTTGTGAACTTGTCCACTGCGACCAACAAGTGTGTGAACCCTACTGGCGCTTTTTTGATAGGCCCGACCATGTCCTTTCCCCAGACTGCAAAAGGCCAAGATATTGGAATTGTCTGCAACTCCTGAGCTGGTAAATGTGTTTGCTGAGCAAAAAACTGGCATCCCTCGCATGTGCAAACTATGTCTTTGGCATCAGTAACGCAGTCGGCTAGAGGAAACCATGTCTATAAGCCTTTTCGACTAATGTCCTTGATGCAGCATGATTGCCAAAGGTGCCTGAGTGGATTGATTGTAGAATTTGCTTGCCCTCCTCAGGTGTGACGCGCATGAGGACTCCGGATACACTTCGATGAAAAAGTTCTTCTCCGACTACAATAAAGCTCTTGCTTCGATGCTTGACTTGTTCGGTTTCACTAGGGTCTTCCAGGAGCCCATCATCCAATAAGAATCGGGTGATTGGAGTCCACCAGTCTTGAGAAATGATGAGCACCTCCTTTGATATTGGTGCTAGCTTAGCCCCCAACTGGTCAGGGTTAGATTTTCTCTTAACTGACGGCTCCAGCAGCTGCTCGACAAAAACTCCAGTCGGGACCACTTCACGCTTGGATCCCATGTTGGCTAGCTCATCTGCGGTTTCATTGTATTGGCACAAAAAAGAGTAATTTCTAGTCTGTCAAACTTGTTCTCTAGCTTCCGCACTTCCTGGCAGTAGGCCGCCATATTATCGTCCAAGCACGTCCAGTACATCATGACTTGGGTTGACCACTAATTGGGAATCCCAGCGTACGACCAATCTTCGAATACCGAGTGATATGGCAATACGGAGCCCGTGGATGAGTGCTCCATACTCGGCGACATTGTGGGATGCTGAAAAATGTATTTGAAGAAAGTATTTGAGTTTTTCTCCTGTTGGTGACGTCAGAACGATGCCTGCTCCTGCTCCGTCGATTCGTAGAGAACCGTCGAAGCACATTGTCCAGTACTCAAGCTTGTCCGCTGGTGTAACTGACTGAACTTCTGTCCACTTGGCCACGAAATCGGCAAGTGCTTGAGATTTGATTGTTGTTCGTGGTTGGAAGGCAATGTCAAACGCCATCAACTCAAGTGCCCATTTAGTGATTCTGCCAGTGGCTTTGTGATTATGTAGGACATCCCCGAGTGGAAACAAAGTGACAATTGTGACCTTGTGGGATTGGAAATAGCACACCAGCGTCTAGACAGTTATGAGTAGTCCATAGAGTAGCTTCTGGACTTGTGGATAGCGCATCTTGGATTCGCCTTGGACTTCACTGACGAAGTACACTAGCCGTTTGTGGAGGCCATGGGCCCTCTGTACCTCATGACAAGCATATGGGCCACTCGGAAGGAGGATGGGCCCAGCCTTGTAATTAGAGATATGATAGAACTCGGCAAACTTAGCCTTCTACGATAGGGAAAATACAGTCCTAGTCGGGCACGTTATATCTCTAGAAGGAGATCCCTTGGTCGTAGTCCGACTGGGACTCCTACTTTGTAACCTTGTCCCCCAGTATATAAGGGGAGGCAGGGCACCCCCTAAGGGCAGAAGCAGAAAATCTCACCAGAGAAACCTCAAAGGAAATACACCACAACTAGACGTAGGGTATTACCTCATCTTGAGGGCCTGAACCAGTATAAACTCTTCGTGTTCTTTTGCAATCCATCGAGTTTCGGTCCGACGAGTAGCCCTATATATTTATTGCCGGTGTAAAAAATCGATAGTTGGCACGCCAGGTAGGGGCTTCATCGAGATCATCTTCATCAAGCCTAATGGATCCAATCACTGGACTCGATGGCATCAACTTCTTCCCCGGGCAAGCAATCAGCTTCGAGAGCCTCGACTTCGTCGCCGACAAGTTCGGCAACCTCACCCTGTCCGAACCGGACTCAATCCAACCGGCCAGGAAACAAGCCGATTCTGCACCGGTCGGCCCACGCAACGCTGCGGCAACCCTCGTCGACTTGCTGTGGCAATCTTCATCTTGTTCGGGTCTCGGGACAACTCTTTCCTTTGGTGTTTGACTCGGACTCGGCCTTGAGCTGGCAGAGAAGGAAGAGATCGTCAATCTCCCATACAGACTTAGAAACACCGCGGATATCTTCAAACAACATCTGACATGGAAAACCAGATCCCTTGGAGTTCGACTTGGATAAGGCCCAGAACCACTCGAGATCGGATCTAGGGAGGTCGGAGTTATAATCACCCCCATCAACTATTCCGACTTCGACTCTCACTCGGACTCCGACTCTCAGTTGGACTCCGACGTCAGACAACAGTTCGGCAAGCTTCTCTCCGCCGCGAGAAATCTTCATGGCATCCAAAGGCTCTACTCCTACTCAGGAATCACGCTGACTGCGAGAACAACAAGTGGAAGAAGCAAGATGCCTGCACACCCTCAACGCCGACCTACACACGGCTAGGCAGACTGCTCAGCATCAAATCCTCCAAACCCGAGTCGGCAACCACGACGTCTTCGTTACTCCTCAACAGAACATCATGGCCGCCGCAACTCTACTGGATGCACTCTAGTTCGGGCCTGATCACTAGGCCACCCCGATGATAGCAAGGATAAAAGCCATGATCACCGCTCCTGCATGTCAACAGTATCAACAGTCGGGCGATACCCTCATACCGACCAATCGGTTGGCTTCTCCAACCGCGATCTCGTCTTCCTCCACACGACGCCGAGCGGCCGGTTCTAGTCGGCTGCACACGGAGTCATGCCACATGTCACTTGGCAACCACAATAATGCCTGGCGGTGCCGACATCCAGACGACCATCGGGACAACCGGGATCTCCGAGGCCGACTACGACGTGATCTTCGGCAGGACATCAATGCTCAGTGCCGCGAACGAGAGGAAGACGAGCAACACCGACTGGAAGACGAGAACGAGCGCTTCGGCCTCCACCACGAGCGGTTTCGCCGTCGTAGGCGGAGTCAGAGTCCTCATGAAGATGAAGGTGTACCAGCCTTCACCCACGAGCTGCAACAAGTCGACTGGCCATCAGGTTTCAAGCCGACTGGAATTGAAAAATATGACGGGAAGATCGACCCCGAGTCCTGGCTCGCGGTCTACACTCTGGTGATCTGAGCAGCCGGAGGAGATCACAAAGCCATGGCTAACTACCTCCCAGTCGCTCTAGCCGACTCAGTGAGGACATGGTTAATGGGACCTCCTAAGCAATCAGTCGGCTCCTGGGGAGAACTCCGGGAACGCTTCATCGCCAACTTCCAGGGAATATATGAGAGGCCATCTTCCCAATACGACTTATATCAGTTGCATCAAAGGAAGAACGAGTCTCTTCGTAATTTCATCAAGAGGTTTTTTGAGAAGAAGAACTCAATCCCAAAGATCAAGGATGAGGTCGTCATCGCCGCCTTTCAAAAAGGAGTCAAAGACACCTCGTTCATCACTAAATTCACTCAAAAGCCTCCCAACTCTGTCAAGGCTCTATTTGACATGGCAAACAAGTACGCCAACTCGGCCGACGCTGTTGCTGAGGCCCTCGATGACAAGAAGACAGACTGATAGAAGGAGCGGAAGGACACCAATGATGTGGCCCCGACTAAGGTTGGGGGCCGCAAAAGCAAGTCGGACGGCTTCATTGTGGCAATCAGTCACAACAGTCTTTGACTTTCAACAGCTAGAGATTATTAGAATGACAAATGACATGTTCGGGGGCACACAAGCTCAACTGCAAGGATGGCATCCCCACTCCCAAATACCGAACAACTAAGTCGCTTTCTGATAAATATTTCTTCACTCGGCCTCACCAATGCCGTAGCCGCTTACACCTAATAGGTGTACAAGCTGCACAATTTTTCTATTTTTTCTCTTAATGATTGCAAAAGTACTTGAGTAGCATAAATTCCTGTCGATGTTTTACATCGGCAATATGAATATAGGGCTACTCGTCGGATCGAAACTCGGTGGACTGCAAAGGAACATAGGGAGTTTATCCTAGTTTAGGCCCTTGATGTGGGGTAATACCCTACGTCCAGTTGTGGTGTATTCCTTTTAGGATGTATGGTGGTAGTTCTAGAAGTTGATGGATCTTGCCCTCTGGGGGCGCCCTGCGTCCCCTTATATACTGGGGGATAGGGTTACAAAGTAGGAGTCCCAGCTAGACTACAGCCAAGGGATCTCCTCTTAGAGATATAACCTGTCCGACTAGGACTGTATATTCCTTATCGTACAAAGCTAAGTCTGCTGAGCTCTATCATATCTCTAATTACAAGGCTAGGCATATCCTCTGTCCGAGTGGCCCATATGCTTGTCATGAGGTATCCGGAGCCCATGGCCTCCACAACAGCCCCTGAGACCTTCATAGTTGAGTCACAGCTGATGCCGAGTGCTCATCCTCCACGATGAAGATTGCCCGAGTGCATTGCTCCCGAGTACTCTTTGTCCGAGTGCTTCTTCTTCCCGAGTCCTGCTTCATGTCAGCTAGCAGCGAGGCTATGACGGGCTCCATGTAGAAATTTGAATAATGTGCGCCGAATATGCGCACCTATTAGGTGTAGCCCCTGACTTTGTGCTTAATTGTGAAACAATTAAATATAAAGTCAAAGATCTTTAACCTTAAAGTCCTTCTCGAGTAGTATACTACTGGTATATGAGATTCTTCAGCATCATATCAGCCGAAAATATTTTATAGTCTTCCCGAGTAGTATGTCACTTGGAGATTAGACTCTTCAGCTTCATGTTAGCTGGAAAAATGTTTACAGTCATTCCCGAATAGTATACTACTCGGAAGGTAGACTCTTCAGCGTCATGTCGGCTAGAAAAATATTTGCTCATGGCAATTGTTGGCCAAGCATGTAGGCCAAGTACCACTTTATGAATTTTAATCCAATATGTGGTCAGGTGTACTTGAGAAATACCTACATCCCCAATTTTAATGAAGACCAGCTTGTGACCCTTATAAGGATATATCCTCAATACCTGGTGGATAATACAGATACCTGAACACATGTGTTCAGCAATTAGGCCTTCATGAAGCATATCTGATTACCCAATCGGTTCCTGTTGGTAGCACCAGCACTGTGATTTTAACACAGCCAGCAAGTGGCCCACATTGAGCGTGCTACTATAGAAACTCATATCTTGGTAGCCCAGTACTGAATTTGCAGCCCCAAGCCCACTTATCAGTATAGGCTCTATAAAGGTAGGGAGAGAGAAAAGATTCCCTCATCTTCTCCAATCCACCAATCGTTTCGTCTTCCAGCTTCTATGCCAAAATTTTGCCCCTCACCTCACTAGGGTTCGCCATTTCTAGCACTTCCCCCTTGAAACTCGAGCGATCCTGCTCCTCCGCGTCCATTCCAAGGCCTCAATCGCATTTCCCCCAAATTTCCTCGCCTTCAGCCATGCCGAGAGCGTCAAAAATCCCGGAGATGACTGATGAGTCTTGGCTGACTTTCGGATACGGTCGACTAAGCTGAAGTATCTGGAGAGATAGTTGGGACTGCAGAGCCGTGATGTCATCAATTGGCGTCCGACGGAAGGGGAATCAATCCCAGCGCCCCAAGTTGATGAGACTGTAGTTTTCGCCTCTTTCTTCGACCGGGGCCTTTCTCTTTCATCTTTGGATTTTCTTCACCAGCTTCTTGCCTTCTACGACCTAGAGTTGGTGAATCTGAATCCCAACTCGATCTTGCAAATCTCTATCTTTGCAACTCTGTGCAAGTGTTTTCTGGGTGTGGAGCCCCATTTGAATCTGTTTAGATATTTGTTCCACATCAAACCCCAGCCCTCCAAGATCAAAGTCCAAGTGATTGGGGGGCCGATATCCAGCTTAGGAGCGAGATGAAGAAGATCTATATCCATGTCCCCTTGAAATCCTCCCTCAAAGGCTGGCATAGGGAGTGGTTTATTGTTCTAATCTCACACCCACGCCTCCCTCGTTTTTCACTGTCTGCCTCTGGAGGTCATGCCAACTGCGTCGTCTGTGCCTAGTTTGAGGAGATGGGCCAAGATATACATGCTGATTTGATAAGATTGATAAGTTGAAGGCTCCGGATTAATTGCCCATGGGTGGCCAGGCGTTTCTGACTTGTCGCATCAGGCCTGCTAAGCAAGTGAGCCACTTCGCTGTGATATGAGGGCAAAAAACGATCCTAGCTGAGAATATTCCCACCTGACCGACAAGCACAATGGTGACCGACATCCTGCTCAATTATTTGCCAGCGGGGCTTGAGACAGAAGATGACGATACGTGCCACGCCGGCTGGTACAGCCTAAAAAAGGCCTCGTCCGGAGGTAACTCTTGCTGATGTTAACTTTGTAACACCCCACAAAACCTTGCCCTTAAAAAGCAACCAAAAGGATGGCAAGGAGGCTATCCAACAAAAATTTCAGCAGCATGACCTCTATAACGGAGCAATGCGAAGCAACAACATAAGGAGAGATAAAACTAAGAGTACCACAAGCAAGATAAAGCCATCCTAATAAGCAGCTCAGTATTAAACAAGTTTGACAAGAACAACCTAACAACAACCACAAGGTCTAAGTGTAAGGTTATTTAAGAACAGAGGCTCCAATTATTGGTACTATCTATTATATACCGCAAAAAAAGTTTTTAAACACACTAATAGATGACGTGAATGTGTAGTGCTGTGCTGCTACTTTCGCCACCTTTCAAGCAAAAGCACTTTGAGTACCTGGAGAGATAGAAAGGGGGGTGAATATCGATGAAATCTCAGCAAGAAAAACTACTTTTAACAAGCTAATTTAAACTGCAAGATTAGTAAGCATTGATTTAATCTTCAATTACATGCTAACCAAACATCAACAATGAATAGATACCTCCAACAAAGTGAAAACAACCGCATATAAGATAAGGATTGTCACCACCGAACTAGGGGAGAAGCATAGCCTCCCACAAAACACTCCCAATACCTTTAAACCAAGGGTATTGTATGTCATGGTCAAAAAATTAAAAATGCATATGCAAGCAAATGCCATGTCTCCTGCCTTCATACCCCACCAAAGTACTGAAGCCGCATCGTTATGCCCAATAAACGATGCTGCACTACGCGGTACAATCACGGCTACAAGCGGCGACATAACTCCCCATATGCTCATGAATGACTGAGATGCAATGCATATGCCTTGAATAAAAGAAGAGGTATAGACTGTATATAACATCATGAACATCTCTCCATATAACCAACACGACTCATTCCACCATACCAACCGAAGCATCATCAATCCTGTATAAACATAGGAGCATATTAAAGCTCTCATCATAGAAAATAGACAGTACAATGTCAAAAGATTATACAAGGATGTTTGAGCGGTGCTATAGGTATAGCAATTAAATATTTCTGGAAATTTAAGGTAGAGGTCAAAAGGTTGATCAATAACTAGCCAGTCTAAATGCTTGTAGCAAACCATCGCCTTTACGTTTACTGCCTCCAATGAAGGGTTGACTACTGCTAGGTGACGATCCGGAGCAATACCACCTGACCCTTTAACAATATATGATAAGAAAAAAAAACTCATGCGACTAAACTCAAAAGATTGTCATTTGTATAATAATAATTTTTTTGCAAATTAAGATATTTCTAGTATTAGCGAAATGCTCCTACGCAACCCGCAACCCGATCAATACTACACGTGAGTCCCAAAACAAATTGTGCAATGCTTTAGTGTCTTTGCTCTAGCTTCATTTCATTGCTTATTGAACAATTACTAGAGGTATGAGTATTTAGGTTGATATGTCGTATGAACAAGAACAAAAACCTTCGAAATATATCACAACAAACAACGGCCTCTACGAAATAGAGCCTATGATGAGTGAACGTCTGGTCTATTTTAAATCATAGTGCGTCTCAGTATGGATAAATCTAGAACTAGGTTACTCTCAATTACCAATAAAACAGGGGACAACGATGAATAATTGGTGCTCATAATGTACTATAGATCAGGCAGACATAATTTAAGCTTCATCATAAATTCTATTGTGTAACGCTATATCATTATGTCCATCATATGAATTGTGTTGAATAATGATGAGCTTTTTCAATCGATGTATATGTAATGTTTTTGCAGATGGAAGGTAGAATCAGGGAATGTACGAATGTATCTATGAATATCTAATTCTTAGAGGTACTTTGAGAACTGTAATAGTGATGGAGGTGTGTTTAATGCAACCCTATTGGGACTGTTGCCACTCGAAAGAGTAGTAATGTTAGGAGCTGGTTGCTTCTAAAAGAATGCAGAAACGCTAACTGCGAAATTCCTAGCGAAGATGGAGAACAGCTTCAACTGTCTATAACAGTATTGGTAAAATTCTGCTATAGTACTAAGCTATGTTCCTTTCACCCGATCAATTCGATGATATTTACCGATGCTGTAAACTGAGAATGGAAAGTACTACAAGCTTCTCATACAGGTAGGAAAAGGCTCTGTAGAAACCATCTGAGATAAGAGGCTTAACGAAATCCTCCGGTTAGATCACTATGGTCGTTGTGTCAGCAGACACGTATTCTACTCTGATTATTCTAGGCCGCCAAATATATAAGGATAATATCGAGTAACGTTGATCTTAAACCGCCAGTATGGTCAGATCCTCGTCTGAAATCACGAAGATTTACAGTACAGTACACATAAGATCGTAAAAGGGTGCCTCGTTAGAACGCTAATATAGTAATGTTCACCAATAACATTTTGAAGTTCATGGCGAGAACTGGTCTAAGTTACCCTATGAAACACTCCCGCCAATGAAAAACTTGATCCAGAAATTTCGGCTATCATCTAAGAAATTCAACTCTGAGGAGCCCAGTGAAACGTGCCAAGAATAGCCTTACTCTGCCACTGAATAAATCACCTTATTTAAGCATATTGCGCGTCAAAGGTAAAACTCCGTTGATTCATCCAAGTTGATTAAGCTCGTAGAAGATTCCAAGCCTAGCTCACCTTGTTACCAACCAAACCCCCGTTCAGTTGTGGTACAAGGCTTCAGGCTAGCACGTTGTAGACTGTGGGGCATGTTGTTGGAGTAGAAGGCGATT